>JAQIXP010003857.1:0-12344 GCA_034700285.1 Proteroiulus fuscus
TGGCGCCTTCTATTGGAATGAAGGCGCGAGCTCTCGTGAGGCCATAGACGTACATGTGCTAGGGGGCACCACAATTGAAAAAAAGCATGCCGAAAGCAGCCGAAGGCTAAGGAAAATGGCGCCTACTGTGCATTTTCCAAACAGCGTGATTTCTTCCAAATGAAAACTTTGCTGCAATTATTATTGGCACAGCCATTTATATCTAGTAAGTGTGTACTGTTTGAAAATAACTTGTTTCAAAGTGAGACTGTCCCTTTAAGGTACGTTGGGTTACTTGGGGGAAGTTGGAAGGGGGGGGAGTGAGTTTCTAAAAGGGGTAAATGGATGACGTAATATTTGAACGTTCCCTGGAGTCCTTGGTTATGGGGTCCGGTGTGAATAATATTAAGAGCTTTAAATAGCCCTAAAATGCATAGGCCTATTTCGTCATCATGTCAACAATGCATTTTATGCCACTTTTGACTTTATTATATAATTAAATGGCTATCGATTAGTTTATGATACTTTACTGAAGTAGGTAGGCATGCATGCTCTTGAGAAGTCAACAATGTGCAAACGCATAGAAAGTATTATGACTTCTATATAGGCTCCTGCAATTGCTTGCCAAAGACTTCTGTACCTAATTTCAGGAGAAAAAACAAAAACAAGCTGAAATTGCCAAAATTATACAAATAATTATAGGCCTAGAAAGAATACATTTAGTTGCTATTTGAATCCATCATCATCAGGATTTTTTGGCTGTTTTTCTGGTAGATTGCTTCATTTGTTGACAGTATTTCGTGAGGCAAAACATTATATGCATGTTATATAAGACATTGGAGAAATTTCGTGCATGATCATATTAGGCTTTCATGCCAAATTCTTGAATTTTTCCTTTATGATGGAAATTTATAGATTGCTCTTGTCAGCTCTTGGTCAATTCAAAGTTCAAGGAGCAAATTGGGGCTGGGATTTCCAGGTTTTATGATTAGGAAAATTGGCTAAATGTATTGTTAATGAAAATAGACCAGAACCACTTTATATAGGGGCTACTTACTTGTTAGTTTCTATTGGAGGCTATTGTTAAATGGCTTTTATTCTCGTAAGGAAAATTCTATTCAATTCGCTGAGAAATTTTTTTATTTAGATTTTTAACTTTTTTTTTGTTTGATAGAAGTTGGTGTGTATGCGTGTGGGAAGGCTTACGGAAAAGAATCTGGTAAAATATATATATTCTTTTGAACCATCGCTCTTAATTTTATAAATGGAGATGCTTTATGTAAGCGAGGTATATAGGTCGCCATGGAAACTGGCTTTTCTAGACAAGTAGCCCCGTGTATGAAAATCTCCCAACTTTTCAAATAAATCCTGTCTGCTTGGATTTTGGATGTTAGGGCTATCTTGAAATATGGAGGGATTTTTTGCTGTTTTGCCAATTTTTAACGGACAGTATCACCTCGAGAATCGAGTTGCACATAAAAAGGTGGTTTGTTCATGTTAGACTAGAATCATAAATTTTATTTTTTTTTAAATTTATATCGTGGAAAAAATACGGTGTATAAAATGATGAAATTATAATTAAACTACATGCTGTGTATATAGGAACAATATAAGAACAAATGTATCACATGGTATAGGGGCTACTTTTGTTACAGATTTACCTGAATGTTGTATTTCTGCTTGTTATTAAATGTCAAATTGATAATGTTTAGCATATTTGTGACCCTGGGCACTGGTTGACACGTTTATATTAGTCAGTCATCCAGAGTGCTCCTTAATTAGAAAGCTGTATAAATTATATATTGGCCTATATACTATATAGCGCTTACAAGTGGGATTTATAAATTTAAATTATTGAAAAAAAAATTCATCAATTCAGTTTCAATTTGAATTCAAAAGACGAAAAGTGTATGCTAATTCTTCAGAAATTATCCTAATTTTTCTTGGATGTTGGGATGTATAGGTCTAGGGGCCTATACTAATATATACTGATATACATGTACGAGGTATATATCCGTAAGGCTGAAAGTTTAACCCATTAGTTGAATTAAGCTTAGATTGGCTCAACTCCTGAGTTTTTTTATTCCATATTAAACTAATGGATGACGTCACATGAACAAGTGACTACTTAGCACGCTCTAAACTTCTTTAGTTCACAAAAAATAGGGCCTACTATGATTAAACCTGCAATTTTGGGAGGAGGGGGCTTGTATTTGCATTTATTTTGTATAGATGAGAATGGGAGAGGGGGGCTAGGAAATATTCCTCTTTTTCTTTTCCATGCAATGCATGCAATTTTTCATTAAAATGTATACATACCGTCATCTCTAAAATACATGTACATGGATGCTATACCTCTGACCTGAAAAAACTAGGCAATTAAAGTTAGGCAAATTTGTCCATTTGGAATGAAGTTAAAGAACTGGTCAACTTAATTATTGGCATCAGGAATCCCAAAAGCATGCAGTGTCAAATTTTGATGGAAATTGGTGCGGGTTATATACTGAAATGAAATTCCAAAAGCGGCAATTTCCCATTCAATTCAATTCAACTTAGTACCCTACGATCAGCATATAATGATGCCATTTGGTAGGGGGTTATCCCACATTCAGGAGGATACTACAACGTCATAAAGTGGTAACTTAAAACATCATCGTTTAATTGAATTTCTAACAATTTTTTTTACTATCCTTTGAAAGCAAGGGCAAAAGCGAACAAACACTGTGAGAAAACTCAGGTAAAAGTCTGGCAAAGAAGGCATATTTTCACTTTGTAACATTGTTTCCAGACATTTTAGCAACACTGTATGCATGGTGACATGCACGATCATGGGATTTCCGTGGACAATCAAGACAACTTAATAATTTCGTATATACCAGTACTGCTGCTATAGGGGCAGTAATAACATTAAGCCTATTATAGTATACATTTTATAATACCAAAAGTAATTATTCATTACTTGTGAGAATGACGTGACAGATTCTTGCTGTACACTATTTGGGATTCTGTTACATCGTACTTCATAAATCAACAGCACCGTTGGTTAACAAATGGGAAACAAAATGGCGTTTCAGACGTTTTATTTATCTTCATAAGTGTCAACCTGCCATTTCTTTTTCTATATACTTTACGAGACCGTGCACGTAAGCGTATATATATATATATATAGCTGAAATTACTCGGATGTTTAATCCTGTAGCTCTATATTATGTATTGCAGAATCACATCGCAAGTCGTGTGAACATATAGCAGCATCGTTATTATATCATATGCTAGGTGCGTTTCGTTCTAATCTCCATTAATCCTCGTGTTTTAATTTTAATTGGTCTTTTTTTTCCCTCTCTCTCTCTCATAATAAACCTCCTTCTGACTTTTGATCGTTATATAAGCTTATCATAGCGTACTTAATCATCGCTGTACTATTACTATGGCACCTACCCAGAATGCACCGCGCTCCCTCAGCCCGGTGGTTCAATGATGCGTGCGCACCGTTGATTTAAAAGCCAAGGTGCATGCATGGGAGTTTTGAGCCCGAGATGTGTATTTACCAACACAGGCACGCACTTTTCTCTACTCACTCAATTGATATATCCGTTGAGTATATATAGTACAAGAAGTAACACTGCACGGGACAAACGCATGTACGAGATGCGGGAAGAGAACGCACAAGCCGCACCGTCTTTGCTTCACCACGGCCCGACTAGCCAGGGAACTCTCGCGGTAACAAAATAACTTATATCATGTAACTGGCACTACTTTTCAGAAACTACGATGCTGTGATTTTTTTTTTAGTTTTAAATTTTGTTTTTTCTTAAAGAAAAAAACTACCGTATTTTCTCCTTTGGATTCTTCCAAGAATTACTTTTGTTATAGATATAGGTATAGCAATTTCTGATCGAAAACTTGGTGTTTCTTTGCATCCTGGATGGTCAAGGGTCAAGAGCGATGATGCTCGTTTGTGCCATTAACGAAGTGCACTTATAAATTCAATTAGTGCTTTTATTTTGTGTGCGCTTTTGATGTTTCCGTGGTTCTAATTATGGGAATATAATAATAACTGCTTTGATGGGATTATTGATGCCAGACGTATTATTCTACGTGTTTTTCTGCTACTTATCGTGTATAAACAAACGTTGGATCAACATGCCGTACCTCCTGCCATACGAAAGGTAATGATTAGGCGTAGCATATGGTAATTTTTTATGTTCTGTATACTTGGAGCCTGTTAGTTAACAGGTGGCCTGCCCCCCTCACCCCCCCCCCATATTGTTTTCGTGTTTGTATTAGGTTTTTATATACTTGTACTTCTGTGTGTTTATGCATGGAAGTGGTTGCATGCCATAGAAATGCCTCGTAAATGCTGGATGTGACAAGTGTGTGTGTATGTGCCGTGTTTTTAATGGGATTGGGATGGAGCGACGTGCCGTTGCCTTAGGGTTGGAAATGGTCACATGACCTTATATACATCAAGAAACTCTTTTTTTGGACGGAAAATTGTTCGTGAAATAGCTCAGCTGTGGAGCAATTATAACTAGATGCGTGCTTATTTACCTTATAATATATGCATACTGTATTTGAAGGGTTTTTATGCCTTATGGTAAGGGTATACACGTTGTGGGCTTTTAAGAATGATGGGAAATTAATTCTGGCTCACAAGGGGGCTGTTTATTTTAGAAAAGAGAAATTAACCAAAAAGAAAAAAAACATTAAGGTTTATGCAAAATACATACATTGGATGCTTTTCATGATAGGCAAATTAAAATGTGTATTTCATGTAACTGTTGGCATCATTTACCTATGTATAAAAAAATGAAAGTATGAATTTTTGAGCGTTTTTGTTTAAACGCATAAAATATTTTTTTTGTACAATGTATACTGTATATTAATGATCAAAATGTGGAGTTTTTGATGTGTATATGTATAGACACAGTTGATACTTTCTGGAAAGTCAGTAAATGTCAGGGATTTAAAAATGTGTTAGTAGGATAAATGTTAGTAAAATTTGAAATAGTCAGGAAATGTCCGGGATATTATTGCCTGTCATATCAAGCACCACTGCAAATCATATTTTTAAAACCATGTATTTGAACATTGTCACAGGACCCATATATCGAAGAATAGGCTATAAAACAGTAGATATGCCAATTGAAGCAGGAAAAATTTCTATCTAAATGAAAAGTTCCATGCTTAAAGTACTTTCTTTGAGTTTAAATAAAAAAACAATAGTTTATCGTAAAATTTAGCTATGCAGTTTAGTCAAATGGTTTAATATTTTTTTTGTATTTTCTACTTTTGTCACTAAAAAGGTCTGGTCACAATCTTTAGGGTAATCATCAATCATTGATCTGAATCATTTAAATCCTGAATAGCTAATTATGATACTGAATTGAAAAGATTTAAATCGTGAAACAGGATAGGATTTTCAGTGGTGTAAATCATTGATGTAAAAACTCAGGATTTAGAATTAATTGCTCACGATTTATCATGATCTAAATCAATTATTTAATAATTATTCATCGTGATTTAAATCAGTGAGTTAAATCTTGATTTTTCATGCTATATAAAGAAATGATTCCTGATTTAAATGGGATAATTCAAATTTTACTTAGTAGGCTACTATTTGTACAAATGAAAACCATTTTATCCATAGTGATGGTAAAAATGCTTAAGTTATATCTAAAAGTCCACTGACTACTATTATAGAAATTTGAACAACTATTTTATACGTGATAATTATAAAATAATTCAGTGCGTATGTTTTATATTGGCATGTATATGTACTCTCGTATGAATTATTCATTTATGAAAATGAAAAGTGTAAAATTAGTTCCTTGGAGCTTTAACATTTATAAAATGTTAATATTGTTTTTATTGAAAAAAGGATTTTGACTGCCTGCATATTTCGTGTAATTCATGCAATACGGAAAAATAAAAAATGAAATAACCGCAGGTGGTCTTATAAATATTGTTAGAAACTTTGGTGATGTTTTTGTGGTTTCCCCTGTGAGTAGGCAATCATTAATAACCCCTGTGCACTACTGTGGTGCCTGCTCGAAAAACTGAAACGAAAAGTTTTCTAAACCAATTTTGGGCTTTTTGGTAATGTTTTAAAACTATGTATATGGTAGGCCTGAATAATGCTGAAAGCCCTTTTAGACTCTTTTCGCTTCATCGAATTTCAATTAATTTCTATAATGCTGAATCCAAATATAATTTCCTATCAAATCCCATCGAATGAAACATTAATTAAATGGGAATGCTTTTGCCAAATCCTTCGTATGGTTTGCATGGTGCTTTCGTATTTCTCAGGAATAGTATATTTCCATCCTTTCTGTAGGCCTACTTTGATTATTTTTTTTTTGATAATTATTCGTTTTTCCATCCCCCTAAGCATGCTTGAATTTTATCCTATAATAATAAATGATCTGATTGATTAAGCCATATGACTTTCTTAAATAAATATGTATTTTTTAAATTTCATTGCAATCAAACTTTGCTAAGCTAATTACCAATAATCAATACAACAAATGTGTTTCAGTAAATGAACCTTTTTAAACATGGATGCACATTGGAAACGGTTGGGGGGATATCGAAAAGTGTTGGAATTGGTTACTTACTAACAGGGTTCTCACTCTCCTGGAAAGTCAGGGAAATGGTCAGGGAATCTAGCAAAAACTAGAGAAAAGTCAGGGAAATAGCTGAACAAAAAGAAATGAATTTAATAATTTTTCATGCGCGTTTTCCCATAACCCACTTTTTTTCAAAGTGGAACTTTCCTTTTAATTAACAACTTTTAACGTTAGGCTAATCTTAAACTGCAATGAACTTTTAATGTTTTAAATAGTCGTATAATTTTAGTAATTAATAATAATAACAATAATATCATAGAATTTGGTAATCAATAAAAAGCAACAAATGTTTGAAGTAAAAGGAAAATTGAGTAAATATACAGATTTAAGAAAAAACATGCATATAAGCAAATAAACCATGAGCAAAATATTTAAGGAGAGTTTCAAAATTTTGGAAGTAAATGAAATAATAACTTATCAGATAACATATTAGGAATTTAAATGTTACTTTTTTATTATAATCATGACACTTTTCATTTATTTGGTGTTGCAAATCCCTGTTATATGCATAGCATTTAGTTGGAAGCAGTAACTTTTATAATAGGCGTATTTTGGCGTTGTGATTGGATCTTACGAATTTGTGATACAAATCACAAGTAGTTCGTAACTGCATCATAGAAATAACCCAACTGTGATTTGTACTTTACCTATTTAGGTAGATCACAAGTGGGTAACCCTTTTTGTTACCTAGCACCGTGATCCTGCACACCACAACGAAAGAGACTTCTGCCAAAACGCTTCAGTTTCAGATCATACATGTATTTAGAAGCAAAATTAATGCATGGTTTATACGGTCGTATTCTCCAAATATACGCCTATTATTTCTTTATTAAATTTTTTGTGATAAAAACAGTAAGGATAAATATTGACTTTGCATTATCTGAACTTATTAATTAGAAAACTATAATAGAATTCTGTACATTTCGGGGACCTTTAGCTTTTTCTGCATGCCATATGTCAAAAACACATGTGCAGCATGTCATTGCATTAGTAATTGGCTTTTTGCAACCGACCAATCAGAACTGATCGTGAATCAAATTTTCTTGCCTTCACTCTCCGTGAATTTAAATTTCTTTTATGGGCATTAGTTCTCTCTTTTAGCTTTTATTTTCATTTATCACATCTTAAATGCTATTTTCATTTATTGTTTCCATCAGTAAGAAAGATTGATGATAGGCCTACTTAAATATAGTGAACTCTTCGCAACCATAGTTACCTTTCTATATTGGCCACCTTGGGAATGAGACACGGTTGACAATGTGTTGGGAATGAAAAGGATATATATATATTTAGAAATATAAAATCACAGACTCACTATAGATGGCACTTTTGTAAATTCACTCAAGTAGATTTGGATTTGTGAAAAAAAAATAGAGCATTAGCTAAAGTGGTTCGACTGTGATGAAATCAACAGGCTGCCTTTTCAAATATGGCGTTGCTTCAACTGTATAGACTTATTCTTTCTCGCTTTACTTGTTTGAATTCCCAATTTTTTTTTCTCTTCAAATTGCTGTTATTATTTGGAAGACTTAAAAGTAATAACAATTCAGTCAGTCTGAGAGCTCTTTTGCCACGATTCAAATAACTTTTTAATGTGTTGTAATCCTGCATGATCTGCAAGCATAGTTTTTCCCTGAACTTATATTGCGCCATCTCTTGATAAATTATGATACTATAGTAATATATAGTTAATGTCCATGACAATTTAAAGGGAAAGCCCCACTTTGTAACAAGTGATATTTAAATATTGTACACTCTAGATATGATGAAAGGCTGTGACAATAATAATTATATAATTGCAGCAGCTTCCATATTGAAGAAATCACGACGTTTGCTAAATACATGTTATAGGCGCCATTTTTCCACAGATTTCAGCAGACGCCGGTAGTTGTTGGCGCCCTCCCATGACACGCATGTATACGTGTTTCATGAGAGCTGATGCCTTTTATTCAGTAGAGGGCGCTACATATACTGTTGATAAAATGGCGCGTATTTGGGCTTTGCATTTTTCAACCAAATCCATGCATTTGGGACAATTTATTTATTGATTGGTGGGCTCAAATCAGATTAAAATTTAAAATTTTACATGCTCTTCCTCTAATAACCTATTTCTTTCAAAGTGGGACTTTCCCTTTAAGGCTGTGTCGACCAACAAAACTGTCTGCTGACGTCACTTTTACAATATTAAATGTTCACGCTTTGTGTGTTATACTGTAAAGTTTTTGGGTTTGAATTAAAGATTTGCTGCATGTATGACAAACCAAGTTCTATACTTGTTGTGTAGTTAGGACATTACTTTTTTACTCAAATTCTTTTCTAGAAAGCTATACTGACGCTTATACTGGTGATTAAAGTTGAGAGCATGCAGGGGAATGGGCTCCAGTGGCCATTTGGGACACTTAACTCGCATGATATAGACACAAAAAAGTAGTTATAATTTATTGATTTAAGCACGTCCTTATATAATTTATAGGCGAAATAAACGTGAGTTCGTTTTAGTTTACAAATTGACCACTGGAGGCTTTTTTCTTTTACTGGGCTTCCGAGGGAGACTAATTAAAGTCTGCTAAATTGCAGGGAACCAGTGGGCTTGTCAACATGTCAATAATCAGGGAACGGTCAACACTGTTATCCCTTGTTGATTATTATCAACAAAAGTGAAAACTTTGTACAATATTTGTTTATAGGGATATGCTGCCTTGTTGGGTTTGCAAAGGCTTTTGGCTATACCATCGTTGGCGAACGAAGCCTTGTTGAATGTAGACATTTTAGGTTTGGAAGATAATCGGTTTAACGGGTGTAGATTATGGGAAAGGTTAACTTTGCTGTCATTTGGGACTTGTGTGTATCAACTACAGTGTATAACCCATTGGCTATATTAAGGCTTTATAAAAGTATACATAAATGCATGGCAGCATTGGCTGGATCCTGAAAGGTAGAAGAAAACATGTAGAGGTTAGGCTTAACTTAATCAAAAAGTAATTAGAGGTGAGAGCATAATGTAACACTTGCCCTCCCACTTTCCCCCATTTTCACTTTTGGAATATAATTAACGCTAAAGTACCATAAACTATGTGAAAACCATCCCCTTTCAACCCCCCACCCCCACCCGCCCTTTCTTTCAGTGCGTTAGGTAATATTTGAACGCTCTCTTATTAGGAATGAATATATTATATTTAAGGTTTCATTTGCACAGCGTAATGCTGAGAGAGAACCTTTTTGTTAAGCTGTGCTGTTTTATGATTTTTTTTTCAGAAGTTATGGAAGGATTAAGGGGTGGGGGGGAGAGAAGTGGGGTTGGCAGAATTTGTACGAGCAGTTGACTTTTATTAACCGTATAACCCAGTGTAATTTGTGTTGGTGTGTTAGTTAGATGTCACAGCTTTACTTTTGGAGCCTAATGCTATTATGAAGCACATTTATATGATGAATGTTGGCAGTTTGCAGCATTTAGATGGTATATTATTATATACACATAGTATTATAGCGTTTATATATATATGTCGAATGTCGTATAATGCTAATGCCGCAGAAAATCCGCGAATTTTGCTGTAGTTTAATTTATTATATTTTGGTGTAATAATCCATGTGAGATTTTTTGTGTAAATTCTCTATACTTTATTGGGCTTGCTAATAAATAACTGCATGCAGGTCTACTGGTCTAAAGCTGCATGGGAATAAGCTTACATGGATGACAGTTGTATACAAGAAAGATGTATATATGGGCTGGTTTTTATTAATTACCCGTATTAAATTATATTTATGCATGTATTCATGATTTATTTTGAAATCAATTATATGTAAGTTTATTATTAAAAATTTGAAACACGGATCTCTTATTCACAATATTTAATATCCATGGACACATTTTATCATTTTTGCTTGCGTTTGATTTCTGTGAATTGATTGATCTGGATCCAATATCTTAAGTAAAAGGACCGACCGTGAAGACTCCGTAGAAAGGAGTTTAGGAGAGGGGAAAATGGGGGGAAGGGAGGTATATTTTTGGGCGAAGGAATTGAGGCCACACCCAAAAGGGGTAATAGTCGTAATGTAATCATGCAATTCAAAAATTTTCGGGGGGATGAGGTTTCAAATACCCCCACCCCCATCCTTTCCCCACACCCCTGCTATGCTCATGAAAAGACAGGGTGTGTTATACAACTTTTAGAAACAAATGTAGGCCTATATTTATGTTTTTCCAGAATATGGTGCTGCCATCTGATGAGCAGGGGCATCAGTGTGATTATTTTTGGCATAATTTGGTATAAATTAACAGTGTTTCAGCTAATTGATTTAGACATTTGCAGATTTAAACTTGAAAAAGGTCAAATACGTCCCTTTCAAAAGTATTCCCTGCTCATATACACGTATAATGCATCATTAGACAAAAACTTTCCACAATTTTCTGCCAATTTAGTAAAGCTAAATTGTAGTATTCATCACAGATGACACTTTACTTTTGAAAGAGGCATGCCATTTAATCAAGGCTATACATTTATACCTTGCAATTTATCACCTAGAAACTTGTTCTAAAACAAGGAATTGATAAAAATATTTCGCAGCATAATTAAGAAGCATTGCCCGATTTCCATTTTAATAGAAAATAAATGCCCAAAGGATAATGCAAGTAAACACTTTAAAACGATTATATATTTGGGTTGTTTATATATTTTTAAAGACTTAAAAACAAGGACTCTTTACTTTTACATTCAATTTCACAATGTTTTCCCCTCTGCAGGCACAATTCATTTAACATCTGATATTTTATGTAAAATACAATTGAAAGTGGAATGAATACACAGATATGAGAAAATTGTTCATTAGGATGTGCATAAACTTTCATGCATAAATAAGCCAGGCACGTATAGTTCCACAGTATGAAATTTTTCACTCATCGGATTCCATCCCAACCCTTCCCCCGTTTGCATGAACAGTTGTATTTAATGCATTCTTTTCCCCCACAATGTTTTTTGGGGGGGAGGGAGGGTGTGAGTATACGTGTTATACATGTAAGCACATTACTTGCACATATATATAGTAGAAAGGATGATTGTTGCTCAAATGAAAGATCGTGTTGTGAAAGCCAAAGTTTATAGAAAAATACACCGAGTGAAAATACTCGTGTATATAAGCCGGCGTGTTTGGCTATTATACAATATGTATATATGCCTGTATACTGAAGAGAAAACGACATTGTTTTTTCTTTATCAAGGCCCACACGGCGTTAATATTGCTACTTGGCAATGCAAAACAGCGTTTCAGAGATTGTGATTATTTCATGAATGTATTCACCCACGAACGTCATAACGAGGTTTTTTTTGCCTCCTGTATAAACCATCATGAATTATTATGTAAATCAAATGCACTCGGCGTATTTAGGAGCGATTTTTAATACCCAGGGGAGTCTGTTTAAGCATGCATTTGCTATGCCGTCAAATTAATGTTTTTCAGTTCAAAATGGCTTGATCATCTGCATGAGGCCATCGTGTGTTATCACGGTATACACTTTATTCATCGTGTGTAGCAACTTGTTTATGTTCATGCATTCACACAGCGATGGATAGAAGAGATTACATAAATAGATAGTTGTACTCCTGTATAATGATGGGTCCTAAAAATAGACCAAGGGAACGTCCATAAACCACGTAGCCCAAGAGGGGGGTGGGGGGGTATGGTCTTACGCTACCATTTGCCACCATGGGGGGAGGGGGGGTAAATCAGATGGCCACGTGG
>JAQIXP010003858.1:0-12341 GCA_034700285.1 Proteroiulus fuscus
ACCGGTACTTTAATTTACTTAACATGGAGATTCCCATAGGAGCATGCATTTTTTAAAAGTGTGGACAGCCCCCTTAACTAGCTTTTTCCAATTATTGCTCAAATAGGGAAAATCTTCTTATTTTTCATTTAGACAATCGTTCATTCTCAACTGCAAGGCATTCTTAAATTGTCACAGCAAAAAATCAGATCGGCTATTGACGAATTAACTGATGAGAAGTGAGGCAAATTCAGTAAAACTTCATTTTAAATAAAAATTTTGTATTTATATTCTATGGGGTTTTTTTTTAGTCCAGGAGAAATCGAAGGAGACATTTCTGGATACGTGTGGAGCGAAGAGGTTGGGGATCTTCCAGCAAAGTTTGCTTTTGGGTCTGCACAGGTAAACGGAAGAGATGTCTGCAATTTAACCATGAAAACAAAAGGATTTACTCCGAGGGTACAAAGGTAAATTAAACAATTGTAATTTGTTCATGACGAGGCTAGTCGTTTATCAGCTTATTTTTTTTCTAGCATTTGTAATGTTGTGGACATTCGCCTGAAATCTGTTTTGGATGATGTCAACTGCTATACTAAAAGTAGTCAAGAATTTGCTCAAAAATTGTCCGTGAACATGTCACTAGACTTGACCCACATTCAGTCGGATGTGCAGGCTGCTTGTGATAATCTAGTTAATAGGTAAATAATTTATTGCTAAGGTGGAATGAAAGATAAACAACCGACTTATTCTAGACAGTATTTTACAATGTAAGGGGGCAAATTCCAATAGTTTGCATTCTAAAACAAGTGATTGTTAGGTTCTAGCAAGTATAATGTAATATCAGTGTTTGTTTAATTATTATGTATGGACAAAAGAAAACTAGTAGAATTTAAAACTGCAGAATTTTGGCAATTTGTTTAAGGTTAAAATTGCAAGAAAATCCATTAGGAAACAAAGAGAAATTGTGTAAAAACTGCAATTTAAATAGGTTAAAAAAGTTGAGAAAAAATTGCAGTTTTGAAATTTTTATGATGTGTTTCTAGGTTTTTTTTAAAACCACAAGTTTACTAATAGTTTCACGAGTATGGCGGATTTTCTGGTTTTTTTCAACTGTCAAAATTTTGCAGTTTATGGTGGGACTACTTGATTTCTCCTGGGCTCATTCTACTTTCAAAATCATAATGCTGGTGCTTGGGGTGGTCAGGCTGTCCAGGAAATATCATTACTTACTACATGAACCATACAATATTCTTTAAATAAAATTAGGAAATGCCCTTAAAAATTAGATTTGTATTTTACTTTGTTTGACTTTCCTGGGTGAAAAACTTGAAAATATGAAGTTTGATTTCTCCTATATTGAAATAGGTGAATGGCATAGGTTAGCCTAAAGGTTAAGTTACACAGCCTCTTAAAGGTTTGTCATTAAAATAAACCCAGAAATAAAATAATAATATTGAGATTACACTTACCAGTAATGATAAATCCCAATTTTTTTGTAAAACGTGGGTCTTTTAATTTCCTGATCTAAGGAATAGGCCTACCTGAATCCTAAAATGTCAGAAAATATTAGTGCCATCTATTAGTGATGGGAGAAAGGTTAATCATTGGAATCATTCAATTTTGGCTTTCTTATCCTTCTGAAAAAAAGTTGTTTAAATTTACTACCATTGGAAGAGATTTGCGCTATGAAATGTGTTGTCTAAATTCTCTAATATTCCCTTTTTTTCTGCAAATTTAGTCTTTTGGATTTTATAAGAAACGTTTTAGACAGTATGATTGAGGATAAAACAGCAGTCATCAAGTAACTATCATAAATTTTCTGTTTTTATTTATTAATAGTGTGGAAACATTATTCATGCATTATACATTTGTGTTGAATTTTAGAGCACTGTTGTTAGCCAGGCTGTGTGCTGCCTTGAGTGAACTTTGCCCTCATTTGAAGAAAGGAGTAGCTGGCGGATTAAATTTAAAAGAACTCTATAAGGATTTGCAATCTACAGGGCTTTCTGCTCCAAAACCATTTCAAAAAGTAATTTATTAGCCACTGCAATTGCACTGTACACAAAAATTAAAATTTATTCATGCATTTGGATTTCACTTCTGCAGTTTGGAGAAGATCCATTATGGCAGAGTATTAAGGAAAAATTAGCAGAAGAGAAGCTCAAGTTATACCGGTAAAATATTGCATTTCTTAATCAGATTTTGACGTACCAATTGTTCACTTTATTAATTGCACCTTTTTAATGTTCCAGATTTTGGAAAATGGATATATGTAAACATTTGAAGGAAAAAGTGAAGGATTTGGTTGCTGTTAATGGTGCAGATATTTTTAAGCACATACCGGTAATATTACTAAAATGTCTCCAATTTTTATTTGTTGTTACTGCCAAAATGATAGATGCTTCCTGTTCTTTGGTGGAAAACATTAAGATTACATAGGGAATAATAATGCATAGGATTATTTGAACGATTTCATTTGTCCTTTATATCTAATTTAGATCGTGATATTTTAAATCTTATTAATTTTTATGCTATAAAATATTTGGACCCGCCATTTTGTTTGTATTTATAGATGAAATAACGGTGCAAATTTTAATTATAAACTCAACATAGAAAGTCTGAGAAGTAGTCATCAAATTGTTTTCCTATCTAAGAAAAATAAGTTTGAGGAAGAAAAATGTAGTGGATATTATGATATGAGGAAAGGGACTTTTCCCCTTATATCATGTTAGTCAATGCATTTTTTCAAGTGAAAGTAACTCCTCTCAGCAAAGCACAATGATAGATTTTTCTGATGTGTTCCAGTTATCCTCAATAGAAAGTGAAATAAGCTTCCTAAGTATTGTTCAGAATTGATCCAGGTGAAAAATAAATGCATTGAATGGCGAGTAAATCAGGTGGAAATATTTTTCCACAACAGGGCGCTTCGATAGATTGTTAGTGATTCTATGTAATATTTAATTCTTAATTGGCATAGGAGCTTCCTCCTGATTTTAAAATTATCTTCTACTAAAATACATTTTATGAAATGTATACTAGATGTACCGATTTTGAGTTGACTTGGATTTAGTGTTGTTTTGAAAAGGCAATGAAGTTTGATATTTTTTTTGCGTTTTCATATACTAGCAATGGGATATAATTGAAATCGAAGAGGAAAATGAGCAAGGCGTCATTGTTAAGTCTACAATTTCGGTTCCAATGCAGGCCTCTTGGCAGTTACAGGATATGTTATATTGGACTTGCAGAGAAATAAACAAGGTCGGGGGACATTCAATTGCCAGGTAATATGAAAACTATTGACGTGCTTCCATCGGTTTATTAAATTGGCCAAAGTTTTTGAATTTTCTAAAACTTATTTTTATGTGCAGGCAAATTCTGCAAGAAATCCATCTGGAATTATTGGATATGATTTTGCTAACGTATGAGGAGTATTTGATGAAAGCTATTGAGCAAAGTACCTTCTCGTCCCAAAGCGCCAGCCTTCAACTCCTGTTCGATCTGCGATTTGTGACCGGATTAATCCTGCCCAGGGATAACAAGGTATTGCTTACTTTTTTCGAGGGAATAAAGGGCTTGCGCTAACTTTTCTGCTGCCTCTATCGATAGAAAAGTTGTGGATTTTATCGAAAAGACCAGAAAAATTCAAATTGTATTTTTATTTATACTTTACAAGGAGTTCAGTGATAGAATTCAGAAAATTTGCAACACTTTGGAAAGTTTTGTGGATCCTTTTGACTTGGATGTATTCTCGCCTTACATTAATAATCACTTGAAGCGTTGTATTCAGCGATCTGTGGTATGCTATTTAATACGTTTCTTTTAATTTAATAATTTTTTACCAAAATTTGACAGTGAATTATTATTTATTATTATTGAAGGTGCTGCTGGGTTCGTTGACCAGTATGGACCGTTCGGCGATTTACGGCTCGAATCGTCCAACCTTTCTTTCCCACCAGGAACAGCACAATGTACTGAGCTTGTCGCTTGGCAATCGGACTCGATTTACTCTCTTGCCCGTCGGAACTTCAGCCTCTAAAAGCATATCCGAAAAAAAGATTGCCTTTCAAACAGTTGCAACGGAAGCAAAATTGCCGGTTTGTTAAGTCATATCGGTTTCTTTATCCCAACTTAATTGACCTTGAAATTGATTGCTTTTAAGGCATTTTATCCTGATTCTATTTAGCTAGATTAGAAATAATATGCCTGATTTAAGGGTAATGGGACAGTTTCTTAGAGCAAATAAGGAACTGTTAAAGTATAGCGTAATGCTGGAATTGGGATGGGGGTAGTAAGGCCTATGTTACAAAGTGTTACGATAGCAGTGTGTAGAGGGTTCGGTATTCCTTTTTTGTTATGTATTGCAGGCAAAAACCCAGCTAATTTTTGCAGCTTTTCTGGTGTATAATTGCAGAAAATCTGTCGTATTAGAAAGCAGAAAAACCTGGAAAAACTTAGTTTTTGAAAAAATTGCTTTTTTGCATCTGGAAAACTGGGATTTTTGCTATTTTCTCAGGGTTTTTTTTCCTCGGTTAAAACAACCGTTTTCACACAATTTGTCTTTTCACATTTAAAACAGTTTTTCTGCATTTTTAAACTGCAAACATTCTGCAGTTTTTAATGGAACAAAACAATGTTGTTTGTACTTGCAAGCCGTCAAAAAATTTATTTTGCAACTGTGACGTAATGTTCATGGGAGGGGGGGGAGGGGGTTTGGGGATCCATAGAAATGTTGTTAGGTACAGTATTCCTAAAATTTGGCAAATTATTTTTCGATAAGATTTGGTCTTGAGTCTTCCAATTCTGATGAATATTTTCCTAATGCCTAATGCCTAATGCCAGCACCACTTACAGTGGCCCTTGTATTTACAAAAAAAATGGTGAATCTTATGGTCCATTTCAACATAATTTGGATATCGAATCTGTATTATGAATGTAGTTGAATCAGTAGAAGTATAGCAGTTTTTGTGCTGCAAAATAACCATCCGAGGTCCAAAAATTATTATTATATACAATCGTAGTGAAACTCCAATGAATTTAATGTGATTCGTGGTGAATCTTGAGTGAGTTTGCAGCTTGAGGGGTCTGGTGATTCGATTCTTTTTGAATTTTTGTTGAAATTCACCCAGAAATTGAAGTTTTGATTTTTAGTCAAGTGAGGGGACAGAGAATATTTTGGTTTGTTCTAAGATTGTTTCCTTTGCAATTTGAAATATTATTCATTCTATTACGTTTAAAGGGGAATTCAGGATCCCTTTCCCTGCAGTATTATTTCTATTTCTGTTAGTATTTATTGGAAAAAATAATACTTTTTAATAATGTACATGTTTTTAATTTATTTTGTCCAGAGCACCAGCGGGAAGCCGGATAAAGCCAGGAGCATTAGCCCACAAAGGAGCACCACGTCCCAGGCCTCGGGTGTCACGAAATCGGCTTCGTCCTCGTTTTTTGGAGCGATGAGTTCCTCGTGGTTCGGCAATTAAGGTAGGAAAACAATTTTCCTCAACTTTGTACGTTTCTCAAGCGGCTAATTGGGATTTAGAATATCATCTAGTAATTTAAGGGAAAATTAGCTAAATTATTAGGGGATAAAGTCTGATAGCAGCAATTTATACCGCAAATTCGGTGAAAAAAGTCAACCTATTATTTATTAAGCGGCATTTATGTAATGCCTATCATGCAGTTTGCTTGAATTTTTTATGCTATTTCTTGTTTCTGGCCAGTATTTGGGCAGCTATCTTCCCCAAATCGCATTCATTATGCATTGTCCACAGTTCCGCCTGGATCTGCAAGGTCTAGGCAGACAATCGAGTCGTTAGAGTGCATTGAACTCTGCAGGCTGCTGCCATGGAACTACGGTTGCTAGGGCCCTAGGTGTATACTGCCAATAAAAAGCAGACAGCATTACAAAATGCTTGGCTCGGACTTTTTTTGCCGTTGCTGTTTTGATTTACCCGACTATATTTAGAAGTTTACTGCCCAAAATATTTTACGGAAAGAGTGACAGACTTATAATTGGATCGGACGTAGTCTAGGTATATCATAGCTATAGTGTACACGTATAACGTTTGCAGCCATGGATACTTGCATGGATGAGTTGTTATATCACGCAAAAAGCCACTTTGTTGCTTTTTTTATTTATTTGCAAATAATCGAGACTAGGAACATCCAAGTATTATGTTATCACCTTAGGGGGGATGTGGGCACATTGGTTACTATTAGGCCCATAACCAGAAATTTCGTTTAGGGGCAAAACTTTAAGCACAACCTCATAGTCTAATTATATAAATAGCGTATCTTTTTTGAGACTTGTACCTTTGTCAGCACTTGTGCAAAGAATTTTAATAGTAATAGAGAGGGCCATATCCCTCTAATTTCTTGAAAAAAGCTTGGATTTGCCTCTGCTAACCCTCATTGGCTCCACCCTATATCTATTCTCCTTGGATTCATGCCTGCCACTTCAACAGTGTCCAAAATATTGGAAAGTTGGATAAAAGGGGTTCCTTGTCTCATTGTTCCAGTTATGTAATGACTTTTTGTTACTAGAATGCACTATAAACCATCTAATGGATTGCTACTTCTTTTTCTGTTCTGAAATGTTTTTTTGATGGCCAAGTGGTTGTAGTTGGTTTTTATCTTGTTTTGGACTTCTTTTTTTATTACTTTATTTGGCTTATTTCTTTCGACTGGTTAGACCTGGTTATTGTATCAGCAATTCAGAAAATTCTTGCTTACGAGAATTTTGCAAATATTGATCAGGTAAATTATCTCTTAAAAGCTTTGCACAATGTACTGCTTTTTTGGCATACATTTGTCAATCTTCTTCTGGGAAACGTATATTTGGAAAGCACTTATAAAAATGCATTCCCGATTTCCATATTCCTACGAAGCGACGTTTACTGTTACCTTTAGCTAGAAAGCTTCCATGCGGGATAGGTAAGGGCTAGCTTTTAGGTCGCTATTTTCTTGACCCTTTCGAAATTCAATATATGCATATAATTTTTGAGCAATTTTTTTTACTAGCCAAACAAATGAACTTTATTTATAATAGTAGGCGTACTCGCTGGCCCTTTAAGATACCGAGCATTATGAAGCTATGAACCTCGTCTAGCGACCAGGAAGGAAACACCTAGGTTACACGTGCAAAATTGAGCAAGTTGAGCAAAAAACATGCAATCTATAGTTTTCATCCTGCTCGCTAGGTGTAAAATGAGCAACGTTCAAGTTAGTCTGACTATAGCTCTCTCTCTCTTTCTCTCCTGCTCTCCTTAGGCACTCCGTAGCAGTATTTACGAGGTGCACAAATCGATACCAGACAATGTCTTTGTCCTTTTAAGTCTCACGAAAGCCATAGTCTTATGGGAAGGGTACTGTATACATGGGCACTTTTTTAGTGATATATCCTAACACAAACTGTCTGCGTAGAAGTAGACGCCCTTTCGATTCGCGCATTGCAAAATTGATTACGTTTACGCCGGTATTTTTGTTGGGGGAGGGGATTTATTCTTAAATAATCGTTAAATTGAACGTCCCTTTCTTCCACCTTGTCCGAACTTTCAACGTTGCTGCTTTTTTTACATTAGCCGCATTATCAATTAAGTTTCTATCGATTCCGAGTATAGGAAAGGGCAATGGCCGTTCTCTCTCTCTGTCTGTACATACAACTGACTGCTGCTTGTGTACATTATTAATATTTAATAAGTTATTGTATCGACCATTTTACACATATTTTTGAGTTATGAGTATTGTCGTTACACATGCTTGTGGAAGTGAAATTACGAGTATGGTGTCCCTGTCCTAGTATTTAAAAAAAATTGTATTAAAAGGGGAATGTAGAATTGTATATAGGATTGTGATATAATTTCCCTTCATTTGCAAATTAAAGTTAGGGGTGACCCATTGCTGCACGCAAGATTATGCATTGATTTAAAAGGATACATTCAACCCTATCCTCAGTATTAGGCTACTCCCTGAATCTTATATTTGTATTGTGATCATGTCTGCTAGTGATACGATGTCTTATGAAAATCACATGAAAAGACTTTATACATTTATATTAAGATTATGTGTTGAGAAATGCATGAAATTTGAAGACTTTGTCATCCAACCATGACATGGTTAATTTTTTTTTATACTAGTTACATCAGTGCCAACTTTTAAAAGGATAGATTTTTCAATTAACATTTAAGGTTTTTGAAAACCGATTTAATCCACAAATGTTTCCAAAAACATGTTATTAAGTTACAAGTTATACCATAGAGTGCAGGAAAAGAATTTTAGACCATTCTCGTTATTTCTGCACTTAATCGCATGAGGACGCCAGTGGTAGTGTCTAATTCGTGAATTGAAAGTAAGGCAGGGTTCCCACCAAGCTGGAAAACCCAGGGAATTTGAAATTGATATTAATACTCATGGAATTTAGGCAAAAATTCCTAAAGTCTGGAAAATTCCGGGAATTTCTAGCAATTTCCACGATGACAGCCTCATCGAAAAACTTTGCTGATAGTCCCTAAAGCAATATTTTTGTTGAGTGGGAAGCATTTGATAAATAAAGATCACATTTCAAAGTAGCGAATATCCTATTTGATAACATGGCTCATTCTCTACTTCTGAATTAAGCCATCATTATAGTGCATAGTTCTTTAATGGCCATATGTAAATGTGCTCTGGAAAATTGCATTTCATTGTCTGGAAAACCTGGAACCCTCGGGGAAAAAGATATTCCATTTTTGGTATGAACCCTTAATGGGAATTCTTAAAGGACGTCCAAAATACTCGAACTCTTCCAAATTAAGTATTAATTATATTTGAATTAAATATTTCTTTTACACAATTTATCTCTTTTCATTTTCATTAACTTTAAAATATACAAATTTATGGCATTAGCTCATGTGCACTTGAGTAGACAATTCCTGAATGGGTATGTTTTAAGATTTTTATGCCAAGAAATATATAAATAATTGATTTTCTGTGCATTTTATAGGGATAATTATTAATACTACATGATCAGTCAGAATTTTATTGAATGAAACTTGCCATCACCCCTTAAGCAAATGTAATTTTTTTTGTCATTTGACAAAATTAATATCCCACCAAAATTATTTTTTTTTTGTCACAAGATTCTTGTTATATCTATATGACTAAATGCATTTTAAAATTTGTGAAAAATGCAGTTGTCAGTCGATGAGTGATGGGAAAATGAGAGAGAAGCTGAGTTTGTTGTCATGGTAATGTGGGCTGAGGCAGTTGCTTGGGCAACCATTCCCGGGGATCTAGTAGACAACATTTGTCGATTGTTTTCCAATATTGCTGCATGGAGTCGCTTTTTGCAAGTTTCTTTGAGTTCGTTATTACTGATATTTTACGCCTTATAGCTAAGGAGTTTGACCTATGAAAAACTTGTTTAAAAATGAAATACTTTTAGTTGAAAATGTCTTCCAATATCCTCAAAATGTTGTTTGGACATTTCGTGAAAATTCTTGTAATGACTCATATGAAAGGATGCCATGGACAAATATGAGAGAGATGTTAAATTAGATATTTAAAAATATTAGTGCTCTTTTATGGGTCTATTTCCGTTTGGTAGTTTTCATTTTGATGGTGTGACTAATGTGCTGCATTAATTTGTCTTTTTGTCTTTTTGGCTAAATAGAGATTATAGGGCACTGCTTAATGTAGTTTTATTGGAATATATTTTTGAGCTTTCACCCAGGAATTAAATAAGAAGAAAAAATTTTGAATTGAAAAAGCTAGTTTCTAAAAATGTTGTGCAATACAATTTTCAAGATTTATTCAATAATACTTATTGTTTATGAAAGTTTTCAATGAATATCGTGCAGCTTTAAAAAAAACCTCACTTTTGCAGAACATTTCAGTTTAAAAATTTTATATAATACTAATTACAACTAGCATTCTAGATTTCTAAAAAATTGGAAAGAAAATCAATGAAAATATTTGTAAGCAATTTTTTTCTGAATGCATTGCAGATCTAATATTGTTTTGTGTTATTTTTTTCCAATTTTGTTTACTCCAAATATACCAACCAGATACCATCAATAAATTTCTTTTAGAAAGTTTTGGATAAATAGGAATACTTATAAATTCAAATTCAAGTTTTTTTAGATGCAAATAATTTCAATACAGATTTAATGAACAAGTTTCTAAGAAATCCTCCTTTGGAAACTGAACTCCAAATGCACATTTCTTAGCCTTGACCATGGTAGGAGACATTCGTGTTTGTACTGACATGACTTTGAAAGATGGTAAAAAATGGAAAAGACCTAGATTATTGAACCCTAACATTTTCTAAAAATGGACCCCGTTTTTTTTTCTGTTTTTCCCATGACCGACAGACATAAGGAGATTTCTAACATTTCTTAAGGAGTCAAATATGTTGACCATGAAAGCAGTCCACATATGTTGTAATTAAATCTTTAAAAGAAAAATAAGAAAGAAAGCCAATGTCGATGCATGCCGTTGTACCAGCCATTTGTAAAGTCGTTCGCCTTTCGTTTCCTTTCATCAAATTTGATGATTTTTGACAGCAAAATTGGCGGTCCCACTTCCTTTCCTCGCACATATGTTAAACAGAAACGATTTCTGTGTTTCTATAATGTAAACTTTATGTTTGCACTTCACGCCGCCTGCCAATGGCCCTGCTTGTTTTTTCTAAATGTGCCATCAATGTCTGTGCTTCTGAACTTCTGGAAAAATATCTAGTAATAAGAGAATTTTAAGTTATTGAAAAATGTAAGGTAGGCCTATAAGCTATGCTATGAGAAATACATTGGGTGGATTACTGAAGTCTGGAATAGTGATTTAAGCTGGTAGTTTATTCCCAGCTTAAATCACTGTTCCAGACTTCAGTAATCCACCCATTGATTTTGGCGAAGTTGTTCATTGCTTTTCCCAAGAAATTTATTGCAATTTGATTGAGAGGATTGCTTGGATATATCATCTGGTAGGCTGGTAGCATTGCTGTACTGTTGTTATGTAATGGTTCTGATAATATCTTCAATAAGTTTGCAGACCATTGATATCAGCAAACTCTTGAATATGGATACCGAATTAAATCAGGGGATATAGGCCTAGTTGTGAATTTTCAAGTATTTTAGCACATGTTTGTGCATTTCCTGAAATGAGTCCCACATTTGCAAGATTTATGGATAAACTATCAAGTTTGGTATCAAAATTGATACTAACAGTGGTGTATTTCATGAGTTATGTATGATTACAAATTCACAACCGAAGTTGTGTTGTCTACACACTAGATATAATTTTTGGCTTTTGCAAATCACCATATTTATGCATGACGTCAACCACCATATGATACGCGATAATGCAACTGTAAGAGAAAAGATTCTGGTGTTATATATCCAGTGGCGTAACTATAAATTTTGGGCCCAGGGGCAAACTATCCACTGGCCCCAAACTTGAACTTCGAAATCAAAAAATTAATTCATAATAAAACCAATGGCGGATCCTTTGAGGGTGAGGGGAGGGGAAAGAACTCGACCAAAGAAAATGTTAAGATTTTTAAACATAATTTAAAAAATTGACAATGCAAACTGGCGCCGCAGGCGACTTTTTTACTCAAAAACACTCAGAAATGGGCTTAAAAATCACCAAAAATGCCTGTTTCACCATTTTACCTATTATGAGTTTCAAAATTTCGGTAGGCCCCATCTGCATGCGGCTGTGGCCTTGCAGCCACACTTAAAGCAATGGTTGTTACAGTTTCTGATAGAAGGGTGTTGTAATGGGTGATGACACTAATTTTCTGTCCTTTTTGGGGGGTGGGCCATCAAAAGGCCGTGCAAGATATGACATTCAAAGCTGAAAATGAATATAATATTTTTGTGCCTATCAAAAATGATAGGCACCATTTTTATAATAGTCCCCCCACCCAGGCAGAATGGCGCTGCGTGCAATGGTTTAAGTTGGCTTCACTTCATCACTATGGAATAGTTATGTGCATTCTCTGTTACGCAAAAACTTTTATACCATCAAGTTTATTACTAGAGGGTGCGCATGCGCAGTTGACAAAGCGACTTCTAACATGGCTACTATCAAGCATCGAGATTTTTGCCCGCATTGGCATGTTTCAAAATTGTAACTATTGGATGGTAATTATAAATTAAATTCCAATTACTATGCTCTTCTTGTTTATTTTCCTCTTTCTTGCAAAAAAAGCTTGAGGTAAGGTGGGGCTGTCCCTTTAAACCATTAGTAAGCCTATTCTGGATTCATATTTAGAATTGCAATTAAATAAAAATTCTATTTAAGATATCCCAGACATGTTTTCATGAATTGTATTCATGGTAAGCAACTTTTACTCTCTTGTCAGTATAACACTTTCTATTTCT
>JAQIXP010003859.1:0-12341 GCA_034700285.1 Proteroiulus fuscus
GGGGGGGGGGAGAATTTAGTCTACCCCAATTACCCATTAAAAAAATCTATAGTAAACTACACAATTTTTACAGTATTTCATATGTTAAATGGACAGTAAATTCACCATAACACTAAACAAACTACTTTGCTCTGTAAAATGGGGGGTGGGGTGGCTGGAAGTAGGCTAATGGCAGACCCAATTATCCATACAAAAACTTATGCAGTAAACTACAGAATTTTTAGTTTTTCTGATGATAAATTAAAGTAAATCAGCCATATTACAAAACAAAATGCAGAAATGGGGGATCAGAAAGCACCACATACCCCATTAAAAATTTCACCATGCATAAACTGCAGAATTTCTAACTTTTCTGATGTTATATTTATATATCCGTCTTATCGCAAAGCAAATTACAGAAATGCTCAGCAAAAATTGGAAAGATGTTATATTTATAGTAAATCCTTCATATTACAAAACAAAATACAGAAATACGCTGTAAAAATTGGAAAGATGAGGGACATAAGCACTACCTATACCCCCATTAAAATTTTCCACCATAAATTGCAGAATTGCTAGCTTTTCTGATGTTATATTTATATAGTAAACCCGCCATATTACAAAACAAAGTGCAGAAAAGCTCAGTATAAATTAGGAAGATTGGAGAGGAAGAGTGGGGAGGGGGGGGGAAGGGGGGCGCCAGAAAACACTGCCAACTTCCTTCCCATTAACAATTCCACCATAAACTGCAAAATTTCTAGTTTTTCTGATGCTAAATATATAGAAATCAAAATATCAAAATACATAAAGCTCAGTAAAAATTGTAGAAAAAAAGGGGGGGGGGGAGAGAAGAAAGCCAGTCTGCCCCAATTACACTTCAGAATTTTAACAATTTTTCTGATAACTTCTGGTAAACTTTATACAACTGCTGTTTTTTGATTAAAAAGATTATATTAAGATATACAACTTTTTGTAATTATGTTTGAAAGTTGTTGGAGCTCAGCAAGCACTGTCTTCCCCCCAGTAGCCCAAAAGCTGGGGGATAACTGCTCCTTACATCTCTCGTCCCTGAGAGCTGAAAAATGTGTGGAAAAAAATGTCAAGGCAATTTTTTTCTATTTTTTGGAGACAATTGTTCATGGGAATGTTTGGTAACCAAATGGCGCAGGTCACGACATATATTTTCGGAAGGTTGTCATGTCTATTTGCAAATATTATGCACAAAAGGAACTGTCTGTGGGTATGTCTGCAAGTTGTTTTAATCACATAATGACTAGTGTATACTCTTCTTAACTACCCTGTTGTAATAATAGAAATTTGGGTAAAATGCAGGGAACACCTCCCCATTTCCCAGAACTGTAAACATCATATTTAAAGGTATGCAAAAAGGTGACCATGGGAAATGGTTTCGTGATAAGTCAGCAACAAAAACTCTATTGAAATACAACCGATGGCTTTTGTAGAAAAAGCTGAGAAAAAAATTCGGGCCATTTTATACGTTTTTCTGTTTTGGTTGTTGCATGGTGCCTGGCACTTTGCATACACATTGGCTCATTTTCTATGCTTTTTTTTGCACGCTGTGAATAAAAATTCAATCTCATGTAGATACAAATTGTGAGTACATATTAAACTGTCAAAAGGTTTTCTTCTTTTATTTAATAAAAAGGAAAATGTGTTGCGAAATGGTACAATTTTCAATAATTTTCGGAATTGATTTTTTGAACCGAATTCACGGATTTCTGAGTTAGGTAAATGCAGTAGTTTGCTTTCTGGAGGTGACAGAAGTATATCAATGTTCTGTTGATTTCTGCGAACAAGTTTTTCTACATTTACTTATCTTGCTTTTGCAGTTTTGATTTTTCACAGAAGGAATTCTGCAGAAAATGACATTAATACTGTATGGCTAATGTGGAAAAGTCCCAAAATTTCTGAGGAACTAGTTTACGCAATATATTTGGGATCCAATTTTTTACCAGTACTATTTGGTAATGCTGATGAAAGCTATGAATAACATTTCATCACAATTTTTTATAACCAGCTTTGAATGTATTTGTAGTTTTATGTGAAAAATTCTGTTGGTTCTGTAACTCTGTTTCTTTGCTCTTGTCCCTGATATGAAGCAAATAGAGTCTAGTTAAATTTTAGTAGAAGTTGGGTGGCAAAAATCAACGTAGGCCTATATAGTAATAAATTGCAGAAAAATGTTAACAGTTTCACATTATTTTTGTTGTTAATGGGAAAATTTCACTTTTAAAGAAGTGGATTGAAGGAGAAAGAGCAGGAAAATGGCAATTTGATTTGAGCTCACCAATCATTAAATAAAATTTTCTGAATATATGGATTCTGTTGAAAATGCAAAGCACAGATAGATGCCATTTTACTGACAGTATGTAGTGCCCTCTACCGGATAAAAGGCATCAGCTCTCATTAAACACGTTGAAATGCATGTCCTAGAGGGTGCAACCAACTTTCAGTGTCTGCTGAAATCTATGGGAAACATGTATTTGGCTAACATGTATTTGGCAAACATCGTAGTATCTTAATTCAATATGGAAACTCGGTTGCAATTATTAGTGTCACAACCATTCATACCTATCTTAAATATTACTTGCTACAAATGGGGCTTTCCCTTTAAATATTTTCTGAAAAATGCTGCACTGAATTGTATACCTAGTAACAATTATACACAAATTGTGTCTTTTCTTCAGTTGTCTAAAAGCAATCGCTCTTTGAAACAGTTTCATCCTCATTCTACGTTTTTAAATTACAATTGCTGTACTAACGGGAATACAATGGCAAACAAAATTGCGTGTATCTGTGCAGATAAGTCAGATTTTATTTGCAGAAAAAAAAGAGAAAGAAATAAGCTATGCTGTATCAGAGTGAATATATAGTCAAGAGTTAGACGAAGAGTGATTGAATGTGGAAAGACTAATCCATACTTGTCAGCATTTTGGAAATGAGACGAGAGAATTCGTAACAGCTCGTTTATAAGAAATGGAAAACAGCAAGGTGAAATATCTGTGTAAAAGCCAATTCTTCATAGAAAATAACAGGAGAGAAAAAATTGCCAAGAGTAGATGGGAAACACATTCTCTCATTACAGTCCTTTAAATTAAAGTGGCTGTCACCACACGTGTATTAACATTTCATGAAAACAGCAACTACACTATTCCACTTACATTGCTAATCTGCACCAATGTGCACTCTTAGATGTGAACAATTTCATTTAAAAATCGATGCACTTTTGCCTGTTTTTGTCTAAAAAAATTTGCTAGAAAGAATACATGCAATGTGTAGTTTTGCAAATTATTATACAACACACATTGCTTGAATTCCCTGGTGAGCCTGGGAAAAGGGATCTGGAATATTTGAAATAAAAAAAAAACAACCCGGCATTTAGAAAAATGTAGCGACTTATAATTTACCGTCTTTTAATAACAGATCAAACAAAGCAAGTGTTCACTTTGTTCTCTCTCTCTCTCTCTCTCTCTCTCTCTCTCTCTTATATCTTTCTTGCAAGGACTAATAAGAATGCAACATTTACAACAAAGCGATTGCTTACATCTTGCACAATAACAGCTACTGTTCTGTTGAATGGACATTTTTAATACTATTTTTTATATTTAGTTATTTGCGTTTTTTTTGTTATTTCGACAAAAAATGGGCAGAGAAAAAGCACGAAATTGCATTTTTGGTCAGTAGTGCCATGGCTTCAAAACTTTAAAAGAAATCGGGTTGAGGTCGCATGATCTTGCATATCTATCCCATGCATTTGCAGAAAATGAACTGAAAAATAATTCTTGGGGCAGTTCTGCATAAATGCAGATGTGGGAAGTTCTGAAGATTTCTGACCTTAAATGTGTAAGATATAAATATTTCTGTAAGCATTTCATTTTCTGCAGAAATACTCAAATTAATTGCAGTTCGTACATGCACCGATGTCATTCACAATTAACGAATTGATTTTATTAACTAATTAACGAAATGATTAAAGGGAAAGTCCCAGTTTGTAACAAGTGATATTTAAGTTGTTCACAATTACTAGATATGAATGTATTTGACAATAATAATTGGAGCATAGTTTCAACATTGAAATAATTACGACGTTTGCCAAATACATGTTAGGTGCCATTTTTCCATAGATTTCAGCAGACACTGAAATGGTTTTGTGAGAGCTAGTGCCTGTTATCCAGTAGAGAGCGCTACAAACTGTCAGTAAAATGGCGTCTATTTGGGCTTTGTATTTTTAACCAAATCTCTGTGTTCAGTACATTTTATTTATTGATTGTATGCTCAAATAAAATTGAAATTTCTTTGCCTTTCGCAATTTTTTATGCTCTTTCTCCTACAACTGCTTTCATTCAAAGTGGGACTTTCCCTTTAATTGAGGAAAAGCCAATACACTTTTCTCATTGGGTCAATACATTGGTATATAGGCTACTATATTATTCGACATATACATATGACCAATAAGATGTCATTGTCAAGATACTGGTAGGCTTATATGACTCGAATAAAAACCAGTGCAAATCAGTATTAACCATAACCAGTAGAATTGCATTAGTTTATATTGGATTTTTAAATAGAGAAATTTAGTAATTAGAAATAATTATTCTAGATTTGCTAAATGAGTGTTAGATGCAATTTTAGTGAATTTTGGAATAGTTTAAAATGTAAAGAACTGCATAGGTGCCTAATGCTGAATGCAATTTGGCTGCACAACTTGTTAAAGCAAAATTATTTTTTTGTTTTTCTACATATTTACGTAAATTTTCACCAATTTTTGTAGAAAATAATGAAAAAATACGATGTTGTGGCGTGGATTGGTAGACTGCCATCACACTTTTCTTCAATAGTGTAATGTCATTGCAAGTCGGATTGTGCTTGTTACATCCGTGTAACATTTATCCCTTTTTTCCTTCCCTTATGGAGGTTAATTCACGACATGCAATGCTATCCATCTATTTCTTACCCATCATTTTTATGTTTTGCAATACATATACACTCATCCACCCCTGGAGCTTTTCCTTTTTTGATACCCAGCAAGACAGAGAAAGAAGGATTATTTTGGAGTAAATAAAAATGACCGGAATGTTTTTTTTTCTTTCTCTCTTCTTCTTCCTATCAGAAAATCCAATTGTGCAACATGGGTATTTACAAATCACGCACAGATTTCTAGCAGGTCCCTCGGGGAAACTGGCGAAATAACCGAGTTGCGTTTATCATCTGTCGGAACTCTCATTTTGCAGCTCGGCAAGAAAAGTACGGGAATCAATCAAGCTGCTTGACGGAACACACTGGTGTAAATTGCAATACAAATGTTCCTTCAATCCCGTAGTACAAGGCCCTGGTACACTGATAAAATTTAAAAGACTCATTTGTTGTTCGCACCCGTTGACAAATACGACAGGGGGGACATTGTAACACTCTCTCTCTCTCTCACTTTGGATATGGCTCCTCCAGAACTCTATACTCATGGAATTGATACTTTAGAAATTCAAAGAACACAGGAAATGAAGCGATCGAAATCCCTCCTCAGTGTGATGTTTCATCTACGGGAATCTAATAACAACATGCTGTAAAAGTAAATTTAAACTCAAGAATCAGCTTTTTTTTGTGTATGGGCGAGTGCAGGATGTGCCGAAAGTGCTTTTTCAACTATTCATCACTTACATCAGTTTCTGATTGTACAGATTCTCATAGCATCAATTGAAGTTCCGGGGATGGGGGGGGGGTCATTTGTGGGGGCACTTAGGTGCCACCTTATAGTGTCAATGGGTTGGGGGCAGACACCCCCTTCCTACTGAAGAAGCATCATTTTAACAATAATGTTTAAGTTACTAATGACGTGGGAAATGGTATCATGATAATGCTGATAGTTGGGTACTGAGTTGAATTGAATTGAACTCTCCTTGCACAACATTGAGATTTATCTTTGCTATGCCTAAAATCTTCAATTGGGTTCTTAGAAAATTTCAAGTTTTTATTTATAAAGAGAAAAATTTTGCAAACAAAAATAATATTATCATGCTGACTTTGGGAACATCCTTGCAAATTATGTAACACCATATTTTTTCTCACATTTTTGATCTTTCTTCTCCTTCATATAACCTTTAGGAACAAGTGAAGAGCTTATTTTAAAAAAACCACATGAGTCCAGATTTCTTGTTATAAAAAATGCATTTAGAGAAAATTCCAGTTTTTTTGCATTGAAATTAGTTATTTTAAAATTCTGGGCCTAATTATTGAAATGGAAATTTGTGCTTTGATATGCACCTTCACATTTTGGTCCCCTTGAAGGAAGTGTACTTGTTTTGAGTTCTACTTTAACCATATACTCAAATTGGCCCAATTGGGTACCAATACCTAATTTCCAAACTTTTGAACAAATAGTGATTCTGGCATTGTTCCTCTTCATTTGTCAAAAAGATAAATTTATTCATATTTTCACTCACATATCTTGAGGGAATATCAGGGAAAGTTGACACTAGCCAATTTAATTGGCTTTGCACCACAGTGCACCTTTATGGCCTTTGAAATCCTTCAGAAACCTTCTAAATAGCCAAGTTGTTGCTATCTCAAAGGGACACTCCCACCTTTTCAAAACTCATGAAAAGGTGATGAAAAAAATGGAAATTGAAATGCTAATTGATGTTACTTTTCAATAGATATTTATTTACAAACGGCATGAAATCGTGGAAAATGAGTTTTATGAGATGGTGTCATTTTTGCAGTTATGTATAGCTCCCTCTAGTGCCTTTGAGGAAATTTTGGCGTCCATCTTAGGAGTTGCATTGACTTTGCAAGCGATTCGTTGTGTAGCCTAAATCACTTATTTTTACTACATTTGTACAAGTACAGTTCAATACACGTAACCATTCCATATAGCATAAAAGTGAAGCCAAAATGCACGTAGTGATTTCTAGAATTAGGTGAATAAAAGTTTTTATTTTACGTTGTCGGATCTTATGTTCTTTGGGAATTGCCGTGAAAGTGTGTGCCAAAATGCACTTGTGTGAGGGATTGTTCTGAGTGTTATTATTTTTTTTTTTATGTAATGTGGTTGCTGTTAAAGGTCCAATCTCATTTTATGAGCATTTGAGTGTTTGTGTATAGCCAGATCTCCAAATATCCACTTTGAGTCCTGCCTCAACGGTTTGCCCTTTTGCAGTTGTTGAATTAATCGATTTTGTTGTTCACAGTTATAGAAATTATGCCCGCTTTTTCTGGGAAGGTGTATCCAACTCTTACCTTTAATGATCCATAAACAATTGCAACAGAATTAATGCAGCACATTGTGTTTCGGATTGTATCTCCAGATTATGATGGAAGTATACATCCATCTCCACCAGGGGCTTAACTTGCTCATGTGTAACAAATGATCCATGTGGTTCGCACAATTCGGTTCGGCAAAAAATTGCAATCATTTCTACGTGGTTTAAGCCTGAACCATCGCCGGGGGATTAAGTAACCTGCTGTTCAGTGTGTAGTACAGCGTTAAGACGATACGAAACAGGTTTGTCGCCTGTGTTACAAGGACCAAAAACATGGCATGTCAAAATGCATTAAGAAGACCACATAAAAAATTAGCCATTAAGCTCCAGCAAGCTAGATCGTGGAACAGTGGAATGAATGGATGGAGAAAAAAGTCTGGAACTGCTGGAAACACAGAGATAATCAACAGTCAATCGGTGGGATTGTGGGTATTACATCAGTTAGGCTTCTGTCCTTTCCATTGTCTTGCTGCTTCTCTCTTTTTTGGACTTTTTATCTTGCTGTTTTCTTGGACACGCTTCTTGAATACGTTAATTCCTGCCACTGCTGGTTGTTGTTGTTGTTGCTGTTGCTACAAGAGATGAATGAAAAGTACTTTTTCCTAATTCTTGTCAGGTGAAATGTCATGTATACTATAACAAAGGACGTATGGATTGGTTTTTGGATACTTACTTCAGTTATGTGAGAAAACATGTAATGTTGTTAATTTGATAATGACTTTTGATGGACTGCTTGCTGCAGATGAGATGGTTATAAGTGAGGAATTTCTTCATTAGGATTTCTGAGAGGATCATGAATGTTTCTACAGAAAGTTAGAAAAAGCTACTTATATTTCTGTATAATGTAAATGTAAATATTTATGCAGAAATTCTCTTCTTAAATCTGAAAGGTATATAGACCTACTCTTTATAGATGTGTGATAGTTGCACATATAGAAAACTACTTGAATTTTTCAAATAACTTTAAGGGATAATATTCATTTAATGACAAGGGTTTTTTAAATACTAGGCATTTGAACAAAACGTAGAAAAAAATAGTTATTTTAGAATTAAACTTACAAGTTATGAGAAATCACAAGTTTTATGTCAAACATGGGTAGTGCCCTATTGCCTAATCGCAGGAATTTACCTGAATCATAAAATTCAGAAATTTTTACCGCCATCTGTTAATAATGGGAGAAAGGTTCATCATTGGAATCATTTTTGGTTTTACTTTCCTTCTATGCAATAATCCAGAAAAAACTTTCAAATGTATTAAAAAAAAACTTAATTTTAAATAAACTATAGGGAGATTGTTAATTTTAATATGGCGGAAATTTTCTGAGATTTTCAGTATCAGTATAAATGAATGAATGAATTTTATTCTCACCACATACTTTGTGGGTGAAGCTTAGTTTGAGGTTTCAGGAATGTCAAGAAATTTAGATGTCAGGAAACATTCTTGAAATTTAGGGAAATTTTAGAAAATATGTTTTAGTGTTTAGCTATTTTCCAGTGCATGCGTGGGTTTCTTTTAAATTCCCCCGGTTTGTCGTATTGGAGTAAACGCACCAAACCATGTTCATGAATATAAGTTGATATATCAGTAGCCATAATTCGTGTCAATATCACCTATTCACTGCATGATAGATAACAAATATCATAATATATCAGTGCCGCCAACATAACTTCCAACTGGAAAAACGCTGGCCAAAAAGAATGCATGTCCTTAAATCTTTTATTATGAGTGTGCATAATTTTTAGGGCGTCATTTTCACGCCCTAGTCCGTTCATAGATGTAATAATCTTCTTCCGGTATTAACAATGCTTACGTTGATTTACATTGGAGTTTGCCAACAAAAATATGGGATGCCATAAAGTATTCAGTCGACCATCAGTCCTTAGGCGTGATAACGTTGACATAATGTGCCACTAATGCAAATGCAGCCTACATTGTCTCTACACTTTCCTATATAATGCATGCATACATATGTATTTATGCAGGCAGACTATTATCTCCATCCCCCCCCTGTCCCCTCATAAGTCCCCCCTTAGGCTCCCTTATACTATTTGATGAGCTTCATGGACAAAGCTCTTCTCCCCATATATGTATTTATGCTCTCACTTTCAGTTTGCTTTTATTCAAAATAGACGTATTTTCTGCTCGACGAGGCTTCCGTATATACACTGACAGCTTTCTCTCTATTTTGGCTTGGACAGATTTCATGAGCATATTAGGCTTTTTATTTTCTCATTTTCATTTTGGACCCTAACCTTTTAATGATGTTTCTGCTTGATTAAACTGTTCGTGTGAAAAGCGGTGGAATGCCACCTGCAATTAGGGATATTTTAGGGGTATTGAAATGAATCTGGCAGCACTGGAGCTGTTGCATTAAATTATACAGTTTATGGGCGACGTACATTTATGTTCTGTATTAATCATATAAGTGATTAGGGTAGATATAAGACATTTTTAGCCAAAATTTAGGCATTTTTGGCAAAAGTTTAGGCATTGTTAGCAAAAGTTTAGTCATTTTTTTTGCAAAAATTTAGACATTCTTAGCAAAACTGTAGAAATTTTTTCTTATTAAAAATATAAACATTTTTGAGCAAAAATGAGACATTTTCAGCAAAAATGTAGATATTGTTAGCAAAAATTTAGACATTTTTAGCAAAACTGTAGACATTTTTAGTAAAATTTTAGGTATTTTTAGCAAAAATTTAGACATTTTTAAATGAATAGTTTAAAATATGTTATTTTATTGAATAATTGTAAAATATAATAAAAATATATTTCACGGAAAACATTTAAGTTTGTATTATAAATTTAAAACAGGAACATTTTTACTAGAACTTTAAAAAATATTCTAGGTAATGACTAGAATTTCTAGAAATATATTTTAAAGTGGCGAGCTCATTTCACATAAATTAAAAAGTGGAAACTTTTTACAGAAACTTTCAATATAAATTCACAGAAAATTTGTACACATTTATACGCCTAACCAAGCGAATAAGTCTAGAACTAATAAAAATATTTTTAAAAATAGGTTCAAAAAATAAATTTTAAATATTATTCCCATCTTTTTAAAAATATAGATATATATAGCCTACATTTGCTTAAAACCATCGTTTAAAAAAGTCACTCTAATGAGAAAATAATATTTAGATTAAAAACCAATTTCTACTAAGATGCCAACAAAAAATATTTGAAACTATCTCCGTTAGGTGCTCAGCTTGTTTTTCATCAGTCCTCAGCTCGCAGATATTTACAAAACAAATAAATGCAGTACAAATTCTGCTCATATAGTTTATCTGAAATTCGAGCAGGCCTTATAACATTTTCCACAAATTGATTTTTAAATTTAAAAATCCATCGGAATCAACTTCAAATTGATTGTTTAACTTTTACTTTATTTTCCCATTCTCCTGGGATGTGATTGTGATAGGCCCGTGATGTTTGTGCAAAAGATGTTATCTTGTCACCCAGTTAATATCGATGATGGGCAAACAACAGGCCCTAATGCACAAATGAAAATTGCAACTGGCCCCTATAATATTGTATACTTTTATAAACATTTGCTCCTGTCACTCGCTTTACCATTTGACAACTTTATATTATAGCCTGCATATTTCTATAAATTGCCATCAAAAACTTGTATATAAACCAGCAACATTATGGTTGCACGGTGGTGGAGCTGCCGAGCTCTTTTGGCCTGTATAATGACTGTTCGTATCAGGCCTTGCTGTCAATTTCCCAGTTTTCTGAACCATTAATTCTTTAGTATATAATCTGATAAACCGTCGACTCAATTGCATTTCCATCAAGAGTGATGTTTATAATACTTTCGAAGCAGCATTTTCATTGAATGGTTGCAGGAACTGGGACCAATTCCTGGTTTCCTTTTAACTTGGAAAACACTACAGAGACCGAGCTTATAGCAAGTGGTGGCGCATGGCGGTAGAATTTTTCAAATGTGATTTCCTTCCAGCAAAGATTTACAATACAAATGTAGAATAAACGTTCTACTGTGCCTTCCCATAGCGAAGACTTACACTCTAAAATTCATGAAAAATTTTGGTCTGTCACTCTTGTTTTGTTTTGTTTGTCGATATGAATGGCTGTGGCAATAATACCGTAATTGTAGTAGTTTCCATGATGAAAAAATCACAACGTTTGCAAAATACATGTTAGATGCCATTTTTCTAAAGATTTCAACATACACTGAAAGTTGGTGGCGCGCCCTCTAGGACATACGTGTCTACATGTTTCATGAGAGCTGATGCCATTTATCCAGTAGAGGGCACTGCATACTGTCTGTAAAATGGTATCTATTTGGGCATTATATTTTTATCCAAATCAATGCATTTTATTTAATGATTAATAAGCTTAAATGAAAATAGGGATTTCCATGAATTTTGTAATTTTTCATGTCTTTTTCCTACAAACCCACTTCTTTCAAAGTGGAACTTTCCCTTTAATATTGTCATCAGACTTACCGTTATCCGGAAATCCTGACTTTTCAAAAAAAACATGGATGACGCCATTTGACCATATGTTTATAGAAATGACTGGCGCCATCTAGTATATAAATATGTAAGTTAGATCAATGAAAGGCTTCTCAGTTTTGGAAAAGGCGCCATTTTTCCTTATTGGATAACTTCATCTTGGCATCACTTTTTTGCTATGGAATTGGAATAGTTACTAGTACTGAACTGCACTCTTGTACAAAGGTAGCCACAGCAATCGATTTATAAAATGTAAAGGCAGTGCAACTTCTAAGATGGCTGCCAACATTGCCTCGAAGTAAACGTTAGAGGGCGCTGTACTTAACAGTGAAAATGGCGCCATTGCTTTCGCCTCTTATCAAAGGGAATTGTTTATGATATCTAATTATATGTTCCCTAATAGATCTTTCATTAAATCAACAATTTGCAAATTGATCTCAGCAGGACAGCATAGAAATCCAAGTTAAGGGGGCTGTCCACACTTTTAAAAAATGCATGCTCCTATGGGAATCTCCATGTTAATTATCGGTACATATTAATCGATAATGGCTGAACATAAATTGACGGGGTTTGATTTTTTATGAAGGACAATTAAATTTA
>JAQIXP010003860.1:0-12340 GCA_034700285.1 Proteroiulus fuscus
TTTGTACCGGTAATTAACATGGAGATTCCCATAGGAGCATGCATTTTGTTGATAGTGTGGACAGCCCCCTTAAACATTTTTCCTGCCAATTTCGCCTGATTTTTACATATATATTTCAAAATTTTGTGCCTGAATTTCTATACATCGTTCATTCTTTTTGCCTGACTCTTACTCATACACTAGAAATCTTTACCTGACTTTTTATACATTTTTCAGACTTTTATCGACATACGAGCCTTGTATTTTTAAATTTTGTCCGAGCTTGCATAGGTCTACATTTTTTTTCTGACTCTTTATCCAGATATAGTTTCAATTTTTGCTAGGCTTTTTAGACATTTCTGCTAGACTAAATTTTGGTTTTATTTCGGCTCATTATTTTACCAAAAAAAACAAGCGGTCCTATTAAGCATCAGGAACTTTCAATTCTAAAAGAAAGCAACATAATAATACACTCGTACTATCACATGTTTTAACATTCCAATTCATGTGTAAGTTGACATATTTATTTTGTCTGATTTTCATTTGAGATTGGGCCATTTCCTAGCTTTCATTCAAAAATAAGCTGATTGTATCTGATTATTTCTGTTTTGTCAGAATTTGCCTGACCTTGCAGAAGTGGTGACACACTACGGTAATTAGAGACTGTTCAAGTATAACATTAAGAGGAGGAAGTGTAGTGTCTGAGCTTTACCCTTTTAAATCTGCAACATTTCATAGTATTTTCGGAAGAATTTTCTGCTTAAACTTAAGTGTCACCCAAGTATAATTAAGAAAAATTCAAAATTTTTTATAAATTTTTTTTTTTTTTTGTAAAGCCACAATTACATAGAATTTTATTTCTCAATCCAGAATTTTAATCTTTGAGCAACTTTGTCACTATTGTGGAACCAAAACTACAAGGCATAGGTAAAAGTTCTTCCCAAAAAAAAAATTCGAAAAAAAGTCTTAATAATTAACACGTTAACACGTTCTGATAAAATAATATCAAACGAACATGCATTTGCATCGTGCAATGATGTAAAATTGTAAATTTAAAATAACCAGGCTTTCTTACTGGTAGGCAAACCCATTTGAAATTTTAAAACTCGCTATAATAAGCAGAATTTAAAAAAAAACTGCCCAAAAGAAAAGTATACAAACCTGGGTCAATTCTGTAACTATGAATTAATACATGCATATAATGTCCTAAAATGTCCTAACATTTTGCAAAAATAAATGTCCTAAAATTTTGCAAAAATGTCTTAACTTCCTAAAAAAAATGGTTAACTTTCAGAGTAGAAATTCTAACCATTACTATTACACTGTGTATGAATACTCTCAAAAGAAAAATATTGGTGAGAAGGCAAACGGGGCATGTCTGTGTAGTTCAACTCATCACTAGTAGAGGGATATTTACACCATTCTTTTGTTTGGTTTAACTATAGTCCGTGACACCTTAACTTGATAGCCGTACAACGGTTGCCTGGACGCGCATGAAGTATGTAGTTTATTCTGTACAAACTCGCACTTTTCTTCAAGTGGTAAGCTTTTCAAAAGCTGTCTTCAGCAAAATTTGTGCACAATTCTCAAATAATTCACTTTCATTTTAAAGTTTCAGAAAAATAAGGGCAAAGACCAAAAACCAAGGAGTTTTCAGGGCAAATTCCAACATTTCAGACTGAGTTCAAACCTATATGACCTTAGTTTACAATATCAATAGCAGCTCGCTTACCTGTTTTAATAGCATCTGCTTCGTTAACTTTCCATTGCTCGGCAACATCGTTTGCTAAGGGATCATCGGGGTTAGGGGCTGACAATAATGCTTGAATCGAAAGCAAAACTGTTCGGATTTGTAATGCTGGACTCCATTTATCTAGAAAGAAAAACATGGAAACTTATTCAAGGTTTAAAACCTTCCTGACTAAGTCTGGAAGTTCTCTGCCCCTTTCAAAGAGTGCTATTACGTATTTAAGAAAATTACCTTATTAAAAATAATATAGATTACTGTATTTGGATATATATAATCAGGATTAATTTCAAAACTAGCTTATTTGGCCCAAAAACACCGTTTTTTTAACTCAAGATTTCTGCTCAATTTGGGAACGATGCATTGAAAATTAGGATAAATCCAAATTTGGACATAATTTTGACACTATCACAACAATTTCGTATATTACGATTCCATCAAGTTTGGAGTTCGATTTCCTATTCATAATTCCAAAATGACAATTTTGTTAATATCATAATTTCTGAAAACACGATTTCAAAAACTTGAGGTCTAAAAATCATAAATTTAACTAAAATAGCTATTTTGCCAAGGAACGATGGAAAGGGTATCAAAAATGACAAAAAATGAGCTACATTGTACTCGAACAATTCCAAATTTTCAGAAAACCAGGCTCACCTTTTAGAATATCTAAACAAATCCGTCCCAATTTATCAATATTAGGATGATAGATTTTTGTCATGAATCTAACTTTTGGTGCTGACATAGGATATTCTTCCGGAAGAAATAATTCCAGCTTAAATACTCCACCTTCGAATGGTGACTGAAAATGAAACAAACAAAAAACTTTTAGCATAAATACTAAAACTCTACACAGCAGTTATATAATCGACTGGTGATGCACGGTAGCACCCATGTGGTTAGTAACCGTGGTTTGCCATAGTTTTCTTTCTTTTCCTCTTATGAGTGAGCAGAATGATCGAGTCCATAATAGATTGTTAGTCATGCCATTCTGCATGTACAAGCTTGGCGTGGCGTGTTTTATGCTCCGTGAGGAAAATTCCTCTCCATATGCATCCCTCATCCCTGAGTTCTATAAATCCGTTAGGAGTGCGTTCCCTTATTGCATCATACTATGAACGTGTTGTATCGTTATTGGACATGTTAAAAAAATAATACACGTAATATGACGTGTATTTATGACTTATTGATTCGACTTAAAAGTCATTTTTTCCCATCTCACGATCGTGGCGCTGATCTTGAACTTTGCTAATTGAAAATTGTCTGCATTGTTAGATATTTGGTTGGAATAGAAACTCAGAATAGTTATTTAGCTCACAAATATTGTTTTTGAAGTACTGTACCTAAGACCCAGTGCCACAATTTTTGAAATCCCACTTATGTTCACTTTTTGCAAAATCTGGCCCTACCATTACATTCTACCCTCCTACGGTCCTGGACCTTTGAAGAAATTACGGTTAAGAAGTATTTTTTTGAAGGCAAGGAGCCCAGCAAAATATTTCAACAGAAAACCACTGAATTCTTGCAGTTTATTGCCCTTTTAAACAAGGAAAAAAAAATCCAAAAAATTTGCAAAACACTAAGAAACACTACAGAAATTCTGCAGTTTTACTGGAAAACATATTTTGCTGAAAAACGCTGACTGCTCAACTCAAAAACTGCGTTCAAAATTTGAGATTACGGGTTTCCTTTTCTGGTTTACATAAATAATGTAACAGCATAACCCCTGCCCCTTCATCGTAATTCAGGCCCTGGTACCATAGGTCGAAATATTCGGAGGTACTCATGCAATTTGCCTCCAGACTCCTGATCCCCATCACATGTTAAACCCCTGGAGAACAAATCTACGCCTTCCAAAGCAGCAAAATTCATTCGATTTAAAACAAAACTATTGGCATAAAGAGACATTAAAGAGTCGGAAACATGCATCAACACAAAAGGCGTAACTTAAATAATAGCAAAGATACACAAGTACTTTTTTATCATGTTAGAGAGACCAGGTGAGGACCAGTATGTGGGTATAATAAACCTATGGTATAAAGCTATATTTTACAATGGTTACAATTTCCCAGATGCAATGTAAATCGAAAGGACATATAATGACGGTTAGGTCGAATCATTATTTTCGTCCTTGTTTTATATATGGTCAACTTCGAGGCCAGTGCATAAATTATCCCTCATTGCCATACACTAGTCAAGAAGCCACTTTCTGGACTAGTTGATAGTAGCAACGATAACTAATAAACTATGGCTGGAAACAAAACGTGTCTATGGCCTTTTCCCTTTGTAGAGACCATGGTACTTAAACGATAAACCATAATTATGAAATAATCTTTCAGGAAGGAACAGTAGCCCTATCGGCACTCGCAAAGTGCTTCCCTGCGTCGGAGAGCAGGAGAGTGGGGAAAGCGCTTTGCGAGTGCCAATAGAGCTACTGGTTCTATAAGTTGCGGGAAATTTTTTTTGTTTGAATTTTTTTCAATTCAACTTTACTCAGTACCCTACGATCAGCATATCAGGATGCCATTTGTTATGGAGGGTTATACCCCAATTTAAATTAGGAGGATACTACCACGTCATAACTGTCACTTAAAACATTGTCGGTAAATTGAATTCCTAACAATTTGGAACTATTTTTAGGAAGATTATTCCATTGTTTTATAGAACGTAAGAAAAAGGACCAATCCGTTCTAGTACGAATTTCCTTTAGAGGATTGGAGTGAACATGCCTACCTCTATAGTAATACCGAGGAAAAGATACGGAGTTGAGCTGCCTTCTCACCAAGTTTTCTTTCAAGGGTATTCATAAGCACAGTTGAACAGCTCTAGTTGCGGACAGCTTATAGAACCAGGCGTTTCACTTTTGTAACGTTGCGCAAGAGAGCTGTGATTGCCTGCAGCCGCTATAGTGCATGACTCACAGTTCAAACAGCCAATCGCAACTCTCCCGTGTAACGATACAAAAGTAAAACGCCTGATTCTATAAGCTGTCTGCAACTATACGATTAATCTACACAGTTAAAACTACTTTCTCAAAGAGAATCAGCACACGTGCGTGTGTGGTGTAATTCGTCACTCTTTAGAACGTTTTCTTTACACGTGCTCTCAATAGATGGCAGTGATCCACGCCCATCTTATGCACGGTATTACTATAGCATTGGTATTTGGCTTAAAGATATCTGAAATTAAATTTAAATTACATGGCAAATTTAACTTTCGTATAAACCCATGCTTATATCTTCCCTTTGAGAATGCAATGATTCAAAATTTAGAGAATGTAGCATCTCGGTCACACACTATCGGTCCTTTGGTAATTATCTTTAACAAATCTAGCAGCTCTACGTTTTATAATTTCAATGGACTGTACTTGGGTTATCTTGCATGGATTCCAAATTGAAGCACAGTATTCTAGAAGGGGCCTCGCCACTGATTTGCTCACGCCACAGAAACATGTTGATAATGTGGATTCCCAGGTACTTTACAGTCCACAACAACTAAAGGATCAAACCCCACCCAGATTGTAATTACATAATATCTCTTTGCCACACAGAGACATAAGGTTATGGTTAGTAGACATTTGAGAATAACACCCTTCCAAGATTTTGAAAGAGCTCTTTTTTAATACAATTCGTGCCATCAATCTTCTCAAAATTAGATTTTATGACAAACCACACTTTCACGGTTACACGAGTTTAGTCAATCTTGCACCTGTTACCTTAACATGCATGCTAACTCAGTAAGTTTCTTAACGAAAAATATATTAGTGAGACAATACCAGAGTACCCAAATTGCTTCATACCTCTTGTGGTCCTGCCACCACAACATGAAAATATCTCGCGTTATGTTCATCAGGAACAGCACTAATACCAGGAACGGGCTCCTGCATTAATCTTTGTGTTTCCTATTGTGAGAAATAAAAACAAATTTTCTAAGGATTGGGTTGACATTATTTTTCAGCTATTCTGTAATGAGGATACACAATTTAATCAATTTGAAACATTAGGGATTTCACAGTGACGAATTAAGCCTAATTATTAGGACTGCATAAAGTACCGGGGGTACCCATTTCACGGACGAAAAAAGCAATGGTTGCGGCTTGAATTTTACCTTGATTATTCTTCTAGGAAGCCCACTCATTTCCTTATATGATTTGTATCTAACCAAGCTGGCGACTATTACGTAAAAAAGTGTACAAATTAATTAAAATGAAACGTATTTTGACGACGATTTCGTACCGGGTAGCGCAGTTATTTGGCTCACTATACAAGCCGTTAGCCGTGTTAGCCGTCGAAATAAACCGGTCAGCCGCATGCTTCATGCACACCCGTGTTGGAGAAAATCAGAAATTTCAATTGGATTTGCACAAAAAAATTATAAAATTTTAATTTTTATAATTAATTTTATATTTAATCTAAGCAAAATACCAAATTCTAGAAGTATTAATAGTGTGGGATAGCACATCTTTGTAATGTAAAAAAACACCGCACAGAGCATCCTCCGCCTCCGTGGCGCAATCGGCTAGCGCGTTCGGCTGTTAACCGAAAGGTTGGTGGTTCAAGCCCACCCGGGGGCGCGTTTTTTGTATTAAAAAACAAATATTTTTATTCCAATAAATTTTAATGTACCGTATTAAAATGGTTATCGGTACTTTAATCATTGTAACCGTTTCTAACCTAGATAGTTAAAAATTTAAAACCAATTATCACCGTAACCAACATAATACTTTTTGGGGCCGTCCAAAAACGACGTTTACAAAAATTGCAAATTTTAGGACCCACCGACCCCTTTCTCTACTTTTGTCAACATTTAGAGAAAGGACCCACCCACCCCCATTGTTGACGTCGCCTTTTTTTCAAATATTCAATTTTAATATTTTAATATAAAATATACGGCGCTTCAACTACTGAAATTATTATGTCAACTCGGTGACGAAGGACCCCCCACGTGACACCTTATTGGTCAACTTTTGGCAAAGGACCCACCCACCCAACTGCAAACGTCGTTTTTGGACGGCCCCTTTAAGGAATGTCCTGTCTACGTGGGCCCTCAGTGCCACCGTAGCTTATATCGATTAAACGCACGATATCACCTCACTCGCAAGGAATCGATGTATAATGTTGTGGTTTCGTCTTTATTCCCCCGCTGTTTTTTTTGTGCATATTTTTGAGTAGTTTTAGCAATAATCTCCACTTGGAAAATGTATCATGGACTTATTAACATAACGTACGAAGAAAAGTGCGCGAATTAGTGCCATATTTTTAAGAATTGCGGGCGAAATACACGCTCAAAGCGAACGCTTCAGAAAACAGAAGTCAAGATGGCGACCAACAAGGCAACGAGTTCGTCAAAATCGAATTTCGATTCCTTGGATAAAATTTTCAGCAACACATTGAAGGTAAATATTATGATCCGAATTGTCAGTGATTGTATGTTATTCATATATGCGTATTTTTCATACATGTAACCTCTTTGAGAGGCTTTTATACCGTTAACTTTTATCTTTTAACTCGTGGTGTCAAAGCGTTGGTATACCGGGTACCCAAAGGATGGCTATGCCCAAAGGTATTCCATGGAGAACTCAGTCTGCAGTCAGACCATTTGAATAATTTGTAGTACCAATTCTGGAATAGTGAAAAGGTCGAGAACTACCGATGCTCGACTAATAAGGTGTAACGAAAACTAACATTTGGTAGTCCTGGTACGTTTGTGCAAATGTTGCAACTTCTTGAACTTACAGTACTGGGTATGCATCTAACTGATCTGATAGCAACAATGTGCCCCATATTCATCAATTTGTTGCATCGAAATAATATGTAGAATTTCAAACCTTCTTATTCAATCTTACGTAAATTTTCAATTATAAACAATTTGCAATTCTGCATATCTGTGGTTGATAATAAATTGATGAAAAATCACATGCACGCAGTATTAATTAGATAGGAAACGCGTTTTCACCTTTGCAAGTAGTTTACAGTTAATGATCTAATATACGCCGGCTTCAAATACAAGAGCTGGGACCTGGCCCATTCTGTCAATTAGAAGCCGGTCTCTAAGAAAAGCCGGGTCTGGGAGTAATTTCTGCAAATATAAGCCTGGGCTTATATATTAGATTGTTTACGGTATACGATAACTAATCACATTGGAAAGTTTTTTTGAATCCAATCAAAAATAACGTTGCCTTCATAAGAAAACCAAGTGGAAAGATTTTTTCAGAAAGCCCGTAAAAACTGTTTGAAAAAGATAGATAGGTACCGGTAGTTACACGCCTTTCTAACGGAGGATTCCTTAAAAGGATCAGTAAGCACTAACGGACCGCTCTGTCTACTGCAAGGTCTACTTACGAACTTAGAGGTTACCCCTTGTAGTGCATAATCCACCATTTCAGCAGTCGAGCCTTAACTTCCATCATGTGTGGGAAACTGTCTGAAGGATTTGCTAAGAAGTCAAGTAATGTAGCCATAGTCATGTCAGGCCAGGTCTCGGGTAGAACCCAACATCGGACACTTCCTGATGGGCACCAGGTAGTAAACCACTCCAGTTGAACCCGGTTGTTTGTCTCCAAATAGAAAATAGAAAATTATTTTCTGTTTTTGGTTTTTAATATTTGTACTTGGATTTGGAGCAGATTTTCTGTTCCATATATGGTTCCGGAAATGTCAGACTAAGCAAAATATGTAGAAACCTTTCGTTAAAATTCTTTTTGAAATGGTTGCGAGGGTAAATTAATGTTGTCTAGGTTATTTCAGAAACAATGTTTTTTTTTGACCGAAAGCAAACAGGACTCATGTGGCGACTTTGTATTTCTTGATCCTTAAAGGCGTGCCGTAGTCTGCTCACAGCAGTGTTTAGTGGCCACATTTTATTGGCACTATTCCAGCATTGTCCTGGAACTGTAGCTTTGAACTTGCAACCTCTTTTAATTAAGGCTGCGGTATTATAAGTAACTACTGTGTCTGGATCTTTTTAAGCCGACCTAAATGTGTACCTGTAGTCTGGTACATTGCTGTGAAGATTTTGAGAGGACAGGTCTGGTACCGGGTACCAGTACTAAAAAATTCATTGCTCTGCTTATTTAGTTTTTAATATTTTTAGTGATGGTGATAATTCTGATACAAAATTCCAATTCTATAGACTTGCCATGGTTGCACAATTTATTGTCTGAACAACTTGGGATGACCCGGAATGACATGCTGCTCAGCCAAACATATTCTGGGTCAAACATTGATATATTTGACACTTGCGACAAGAACTGTAAGTCAGTACCAATAATTGACAACGAAGATAAAAGCAGTTTGACCTATTTTTAAAATAAAGGAACTAAAAAGTAAAAAGTTAAATGATTACTGAAATTATAACTTTTATCAAACTTACGTCGTTAGTACCGTTAGTACCGCACTGCTATGACTCATAAATCCTTGAATTTCTGAAAAATATGGTCGGTGCTATTGGTAAAACATTTGGATAACGGAAGTTAACCATTAGCTCGCTATGCTCCACTAGTGAGCAGTATTGTGCTGTACAAGCAAGTTTATATTTTAGCAATTCAAAGTTTTGTAAAATTTGTAATTAATTGAAATTTTTATTTAAAAAGGAAGTCACACTGCTTGACAAGTGCTTTTTAATTGCTAGACAAATAGAAGAAAATGTAGACTAAAATAATAATTATTGGAATGAAACTCGTCAATAGTGAGACATCACAAATTTTACGTAAAACGTTGGCAGTGTCATATTGCCTGATCTCGAGAATACCTTAAACGGACAGTCCCACTTTGTGACAAATGAATTTTAAAATTTAAGATTATTCATAATAAACAAGGTCAGGCTTATTAATAATTGCAGTTCACCTGCCGTAATTCAGAAATCACGTTTCCAAAAACGATGATAGGCGCCATTTTTATATTAGTCCCCCCCCAGGCAGAATGGCGCTGCTTGCAAAGGGGGGTTCAAGTTGGCTTCACTTTATCGCAATGGAATAGTTAGTGCACATTCTATGTTACGAAAAAACTTGTACACCATCAATTTAATTACTAGAGCTTAGGGATTGACAAAATGACTTCCAACATGGCTATTATCGACCATCGAGATTTTTGTCCACATTTGGCATGTTTCAAAATTAATAACTATATGGGATGGTAATTATAAATTAAATTTCAATTTCTACGCTCTTCGTGTTTTTTCCCCCTCTTTTCTTGCAAAAATGTTGGGGTAAGTTGGGACTGTCCCTTTAATCATAAAATCTCAAACTTTTAGCGCCATCTGTAAGTAATGGGATAAAGGTTCAGCATTGGAATCGCTCTGGGTTTGGCTATGCAATAATGCAAAAAAAAAATTTCAATTTCTATATGACAGAAATTTTTTGAGATTACAGAGTAGTGTACAATAATGTGTATAATAAGGTGGCGCTTTTGGTGATACCGATAGATGCCATCCCAGGCCAATAGTTTTAATGAAATCATCGTCTGTTTCTTCATGTCTGTTTCAAATAAAAATCTGGATAAAATAATGTGTTCCAAATAGTTCATTGAACACTTGCTCGCCATTCACCACTGCAGCAGTAGCGCTGTCTTTGGAATTAAGTAAGTTTAGAAAGATTATTGGTAAATGTGCTTAGCATTTCAATTTAAACTTCTCATAGGCCTATCAACTTTTTAAATTCGTTAATTTTAAAAATAACTTGTTAGGAGGTTGTCTCCTCCCTCAACTGTGTTACGCAACATTTGAATGCACCCAAGCTAGATATACTCTCTGAGCAAGCTGAACTCGAACATGCTATCCTTCTTTTTTTAAGTGGCTGAGCATGCATGCAAAGTTCCCTGATATAATATTGTTATTATCATCCTAGTTAAACTTTCACATATATCTAGATGTACTATATTTTTATGCTTAGGTGCACAACATGCTGAGGATGCGTGACGGTCACAGGAAAAAGTTATTTTATAGCACAGTAACAATATTATTATGTCCAATAGACTTTTTTGGTATTTTCTGGTTTGTGTTATTAGCATTGGTTTTCAGGACTACGATGTGTATTGTACATGTACTCGAAAAGTTTGTACCGGTACTAAAAATTAAACAGCATGTGGTTGTCTCACTTTTTTTTGCCAGTTATTAAATTCCAACCTTACCTCAAACATTTTTTGAAAGAAAGAGAGGGACAAAAACAATAAGAGCTAAGAGATTGAAATTCAATTGATAATTACCATTCAATAATTAGTAATTTTGAAACATTGCCAATGTGGACAAAAATCTCGATGGTTGATAGTAGCCATGTTGGAAGTCATTTTGTCAATTCCTCTATAGTAATAAACTTGATGGTGTACAAGTTTTTGGGTAACAGAGAATGCTATTCCATAGTAATAAAGTGAAGCCAGCTTAAACCCCCTGGCACGCAGCACCATTCTGCCTGGAGAGGGGGGGGGGGGAACTATTATAAAAAGGCACTTATATTTGACATTTCTCAAATATTGGTATATTCGTAACTTTTCTTTTTAAATTACAAAACAAGATTTTCGAGTTAAATTACTAAAAAAAATTCAAATGTTAGAGAAATGTCAAATAGGCCTATACCAAAATTTAGGAAATTTATTCATCTAAAACACTGTCAAATCGCTTTTTGCATAAATCAAATGGTTATTTTGTAATAATTTTTTTTCGTGAGGTGGTCTATTTTTCATTGTCTTAAAAAGTAATAATAATTTCGAAAAAATTCTTTTACATCGTAGCCTACTAGATATTATAATTCTCTACATTTCGGTATTTTTTGCTTTCTTTTTACTACCTTTAGTTAAAAAATAGTTAAAGAAACTCAATCTCTATGCCATAGATCCCGTGAAAAATGTCCACTTTGAGTTTTCAATTAACTTTGCTAGTTGGCAGTGCTGCATGAGGCAACAGGCGGATATAAATTGCAATTTAATTATTAATAAGAGCGTTATAATTATATAATCCTAATTTTAAGATTCATTTGTCACTAACGAGGGGAGGTTGAGCACTGTATATCACAAAAATTCAAAATTCACGTTTTAAACTGTTAACTAGTCGATATTAGGACCCCCTGCGGCAATTTTTCCGTCCAATGCCACTTTCGGTGAATTTTAGGTGAATTTGAAAAATTCAACTTTGTGCCATTTTGAATGGGAAAAACAATGCATTTATACAAATTCTTGCAACAGCCAAGCTAGTTAACAGTTTAAAACGTGAATTTTGAATTTTTGTGATATACAGTGTTCAACCTCCCCTCGTAAGTGGGACAATCCCTGTAATCTTTTTTTAAAAAAAGCAAATAAAAGTTAGTATGTGCTCATTGACTGGACTGTCAGGCTACAGTCAGTAAGTTAGGATCTCTGCAGCATTTGAATCCTAACCTAAAGTTTATTTGCCCCTACTGAGCCATTAGTGGTGTTTTTAAATACAAGCCATGTCTGGCTTGGCTTAATCATGTCTTTGGTATGGCTTATTAACCTAAACCAAGACTTTAAAAACCTTTTGGCTTGTTGTTTAAACCTGGCATCTGCTCATTCTATGGTGATTGGAGCCCTGTATGTCGTCTGCTAAAGGTGAATGTGAGGGTGGAGCAAGACAAACTAAGGCAGGTTTTTGGTGCCTCGTTTGTCT
>JAQIXP010003861.1:0-12339 GCA_034700285.1 Proteroiulus fuscus
ATATTTTAATTGATATTTTCACTAAGATTCAGCACACACTATTTAATCATAAATATTATAGCTTACTGAAGTATAAAGTCTGGACACAAAAACTGAATGCGTTTTAAAATATTTTAAATAGTTTTTGTAATTTCATTTTTTTTTCTTTCTTTTTTGCAAGTTAAGACAAAATTGTATCATTGGCATCAAAAATACGCGTAATTGTCAAGAAATAATTGATGTGGTTAAATTGCATTAAAAGAAAACATATATTGAACAGATAATGTTACCCTAACAATTGTAAGAATTATTGACCACTAATATGGCTAAAAGTGTTTTGCCCCTGCAGTCTAGCAATCACAGCTAACATAGGTGTCTCATGGTTTACATAAAGTAAGAAATGTGTTACTTTACTAGCTTTGTGGCAAAAATACTTCTAGTCAATGATAAAGTATAAAATTTTAAACCCATTCGGAAGATTTACATTTGGTCGAATTTCCCAACTGCCATAAAAATGGTCATCCATTAATCCTACCTTTACTGAGGCTATTTTAATTACATCTTCAAGAACCATTTACAATATAAGCATTTCAAATTTTAATAATTTGAACGACGTGGTATTTCAACAAAAATAATATAGACTAATATTGTAAGTACGCTCATAAGCTAACCAGTCCTACCTTAGTGGGACTGATAAACTGGACTTTTCTAAACATTTTTCAATTAGCACCATTAATGACGCCATTTTGTTTTTTACTTGTTTCTCAAATTCGCTGGTTATTTTTAGTGTAAATCTGTGATGCATCCCAGTTAACCATGGAAAATTTCAAATGAAAATATACGAGCGTACATCTTGCATTTTTGCCATAATTAAATTAGTAAGTGTCAAAACGAGCAATGATTTGCTTGCAGTGAGATTGAGCTCTTTTCAGTGACATGTTGACCCTTGACCCTTGATAACTTTTTGAAACTTCTAGGAAGCATTAAAATACAATATGGAAAACTTTAAAAAAGATACATTCAACAGATTGAGTTTGATAAAATAATTACTAGGGAAAAAATGCATTGGCTAACATAGTATACCTGGGCCCGATGCTTTCCCTTTTACATATTAACTAATGCATTTTTCTCACCCGATCTTATTTTATTACGAGAGACCATTTTGTGGTTTATTTTCAAACTTTCTGGGGATATTCACAAGTTTTAAACAATATCACATTAAATTTTAAAACATAATTCTTCAATAATTAATTTCGTCCATTCCCACACTTTTTAAGATTTTTAACGATACAGTACTATTAACCCTAGCTGCTGATGCTGGCAAAATAAATATAAATCGTTAAAAGGTGGAAAAAAGGACAAAATGCATAAAATAGCAAGTGCTGATACGATTATTTGAACGTTCAATAAATATATCAATAGCCAGTCAATTCGTTTTTTCATGAAATAATTTTGTCACCTACAGCAAACGACTGCAAGAAACTACTTTAACTGTAAGGTAGTATTATTGCGATTACGTCCAAGACTTTTACACACAAAAATGGAAATGTCGTAGGCCTACCACAAGTCAACATGATTTATTTTTGACACAATCTGAATAGGTTCAATGCATGACTTGCAATGGGAGTGCTGGCAATTTTTTCCCTTTATTTTCTATAGATGTCACTCGTATATTTATAGAGTTATCCAGAAAATGCATTTGGATTTTAGCACATGATGCTTTATCCAACGTCAACTTCAAGCCCTGGTTTTCAATTGAAACGAAATAAGGTTGTCTGAACCTAAAAGCTAAGCTTTCGCATGTCTTCCGTCGTTTCAACATTTGGTGATTTTAAGTTTTCAACGAAAGAGCAAATGCCTCGCTTGCAGTTCACTTTGAGTCGCCATAGCAACATTGCCAAAAAACCTTTCAGATAAACTTTTATCGAAAGACACTCAGAAACGGTTGTAATTCTACCTATTGCTACCCGATTGAAGTCAAAAGATTAGTTTGATTCCCTGGGTATTAATGGAAATGTTGATAGTGCTCGTATAAATCACGACGAGCAAAGACTACGCCACTAAGTCCACTAATCCTGGGCTCGCACACCTAATCCCTCAGTGTACCTAATCACATCTAGAGCATTACACTGGCATGCTATATTACCCTTCATGCTATATACACATATAAACCTAACAATATACAGCTTAAAGTGAATCTATAGCCCTCAATTCAATTCGCCAACACCAAAATGTTATGCAGTAGAAGGGCTTAAGCATGAGCAGGGAGGTCCCATATGCCTGCAATTTATACATGCATGCACAAACATTTTAACCTCACAAAATATGAAATAAAACTATGTATATTTTAATGAAAATCATCAACTATAACCAGCCATAGCTAGTAAAGTATAACACATAAAAAACAACATCTAAAGAAAATTTTACTTTCTTAACATAAACATAAGAGTCAAGTAGTTCTCATAAGGTGCATTTTTACAAATATATCACTAGTAAAGTGAAAAGTATATAGAACTAAAAAATATTTCATTATTTCGCCTCCAAAATTTCTTTAAAAAATGAATAAGGCAAACTCCTATACTTTTCGGTATATAGTAAAACAGATTTTAAAAAAAGGTTTAATTATATGAATTGCTTAAATCTGATTCACTTTGTGTAATAAATATTACAACAACTTAAAAAAACCATTGTCTATAATGGATAATGGATGGATTGCTCAAGACTGGTATAATGATTTAAGCTGGGAATAAACTTCGAAATTACATGTTATTTTGAAGTTTATTCCCAGCTTGAATCACTATTTTAGACTTGAGCAATCCACCCAATATTACAAAAAATAATGAATAAGTTAAATAATTATATTATTTCTAGCAGAGTTCCTGCCCTTTAACTTTCTTTGAGGGATTGGCATTTTGTCTAGCAATTTGTATTTATGAAATTTGAAACATATTAAAACAGCTGGCAGTAATAGACATATCATTTTTTTAATTTCACTTTTTTATTTCTTTTAAAATTAATTTTGGGAATTAACTTGAATTTGAACTTTTCTCTGTATACGCTGTTATTGTAGCAAATCTACTCCCAATTAAAAATCATACACATTTCCCAAAATATTTTCCAAAACACAAAAAAAAAAAAAAAAAAGTTTAGAATATTTTATAAAGTATCTCACGCGGAAGTCCAAGAACAATTTAGCATATATTATACAAAAACTGCGTTTCTAAGATTATGTTTGCCGGCAACAAGAAAAGTGCTAATGATATTACTGCATAAAAGCGCGCTAAAAAGGGCCTTTCTGATGACTAATAATTATGAAGTCTACAAAGATCGCATTTCTGGTTGGAAAATTGCATCTTTTTGAAGTGCATGTGTATAGGGCCTATTTAGCCGAACAGTTAAGATCCTTGGTGAAAATTGGGACGCAAATGATAGATGGGAAGCCTATTTCCAACGGGTTTTCTATTTCTATTATTGATGCTTTACTGGCTATACGAAAGCAAATTGAAATTTTCTCTTTCACTTCTCAGGGATTTTTTTAGATATCATAGGGCCTATAGAAATCGCACTTAAAGCAAGACCCTTATTTCATCCGAGTGACATGGCATTTATCAACGCCTAAAAGCGCTACCGACAGTGAAAAGTTATAGTGCTTGAAGTTGAGTCGTGTAAGAGACGACGTTAAAATATGGATGGATATACCCATATAACTTTTCAATTATTTCATAGGAAATACACAGAGAAAAAGATTTATTGGCTTTGATGTAAGAGCATCCCATTGCAATCTCGCAGCATTGCAGCCCCATCTATAATTTATAACTATAGGAGGGGTTTATATATTTACGGGTTTGGATGATAATGAGGGTTATTTTTATACTCGCTTGTGATAGACAGAAAATTGGATATAAATCTAGTATGTATTGCTTTGTATAGTAGAAAACGGATAGAAGTGGGGAAAAAAAAGATTTTACTTGCATCGATGGCTGGAGCATGCAATAATCGGTTAAAAATAAAAAATAGGTGATATACTTTGGCACATCATATATCTTTTCTACACAATTCAATTTCAAATAAACGTGATATGCTTTTTTATTTATTTATAAAAACGTTTTAATAATTTTTATTTTAAATTTATTTTGAGGTCACTGAAGCAGCAACCATCATGGGTAAACTCGAGAAAAATAGTTGCAAAAAGAACGAAAATTGAAACCATATTTTCTGAATTTCAAAATAAAATCATATACTATCATATAAGAATACTAAGGGCCAATTGTACCAACAAGGGTTAACTTTAACCCACTGTTAAGCTTAGGTTTTCTCTACTTTCCTGAATTTGCATTGGCCCAAATCGGTCACATGATCAAAATAACCCAGGGTTACGATATAACTGTGGTTGGTACAATTGGCCCTTAGAAGAACATATTATAGTTATACCATGGGCACTCAGAAAATAAGCAGAAATGAGGCATTGTGGGTAGGGGCTTTCTATAAATGACGTCACGCAAAAAAATAAACATTTTTGCTTTCTTTCCCCAACCCCCGTCACAATTCATCACAAAATCGAACCCCCCCCTCCCCACCCCATCTAACGTCACAAATCGAAACCCCCTATTATGACTTCACAAATTTTTGGTCGATTTTTCTTCTTAATAATTTTTTACTTATTTCTTTCTTAATTTTAGAGTAGGCCTAATTTATATGTCGAATTTTTGAATAAAAATTTTTGTATTAATATACTTTGGGGTTTTTCATTCAGCTCCCGCGAAAAAAAAACAAGTTACTTATTATATTTTAAAATAGGATGGGTTGTGACGTCATAATTTGAAACCTCACCTTCATGGGTGCTGGGAGGGGGAGTAAGAGGGGCAGGTTCCCCTCCTGGAGCAGTCTTGCCAGCCCCCGGCCCCTGAACGCGTCTGGCTCTCCCCCCCCCTTCCCCGGCCGCAGGATGCACATTCATCTAATGATCTAACTAAAAAAAATCTAGCATCTCCTATATATCGAGTGGTGGCCTTCCCCCCCCCCCCCTTCCCTGGAAAATTTTCTGCCGGCGCCCATGCCCACCCGTTTGTCACAAATTGTCACTACTAAAACCCCTATCGCCAGTACAGTCCTAATTTACAAGAATAGTTTTCACAAGTAGTCCTCATATTTTTCATTGTTGAAGCACGAGTCCAAATTTAATGCAGGTACAACTCATTTAATTGATTAGTTTGCAGGTTTCTCACTGTTTAATCTCATTTCATAGAATTTTCAGCATTTTTCATATTCTTCAGAAACATTGTCAAAGTATATAGAGCAAATGTATGCCCTGTTCATGCAAGATAATGCAGCAGATGATAATATTAGTAAACACACTGAACTACAGATTATACATTAAAAATATGTAGAACTGTGCTGACATGGGCATCCCCATGGACACATGGACATCCCAACTTTGCTCAATTACACTTTGATTTTGGTCCAAAGAAGAATATCATGAATGATGAAAGGTTTACAGCGAATTGTACCAACAAAAACTAATAAACTATAAACTATTTCATGACCATAAGAGGTGAGACTATACAAGATTTACAAGAAAACAAACACATACATATGCATGCTATTCTCCCTATTACTTCAAGCAATTTTTGTCTTGGAGTCACATTATTTCTAGGAAGCTAATGTTTGACATGGAAATTTGTATTCATTAGGATTCAGTAACTGAAATTTATTTACATCCTCTACTTCCACCCCCACACATTTATTTTTAAACAAAATGTCAACTTATGGACATCCCGTAGCTATTGATTTGTTATTTAATGTCGTCACTGCAGTTTCCATAATTTTTTTTTCTTGGAAACGCCAAACTTGAAACTTGGCGTTTCCAAAAAAAATTATTAAAAACTAGTGGCGGCTTTAATTAACAAATTAAAAATTGTAACTAGCCGGGAAAATCATAATCATTGCCTAATGCAGTAGCTATTCCGGAGAACTTATTTTTGGTTCTAAGCATATAAGTTGAATTAATAGGCCTGCATTGCTCATAAGACTTTCAATGCTTCTGTCTAATATCGATTTTTAAATGCATAATCCCTGTGCATGTCTTGGTCAATTAAACCTCCAACAAAATGTTCCTCTAATTCTGTAAGTCTGTCCCCTTAGGACCACACAAATTCGACCTCGAATGAGATAATAAAAACCCAGTCTGTTTTGTAGAAAGCTGCAACAGCTTTGATGAAATCTTTGTCATCCATTGTGTTCAAAGATGTTCTTTAAATAAAAAAGACTCGATAAAGTTAATCTTAGAAATCGTATTTTGTAAATTAAATAACAAAGAAAATGCTGTTGTATGAAGCAGCTTGCACATGTAAAAGGTTTGGCTTTTTCTTGAAAAATGTACTTAACCTTTAATGTCTTTCACATAACTTTGCAATAGTAAGCAGACTGACAATTCCAAACAACAATTGCAGTTTCGCACAGCTGTATTATCAGGACTTAGCTTATTTGCATTAAATTATATCTAACTATAAATATCAAAACCAAATTGTTTTAAAAGAAACTACATGGGCCATTGACTGCCTGCATGCATGTACATGCTTAAATTAATCTCAATAAAGACTATTACTACTAATCCTACCAAACGCATAGCTGAAATCAAAATCATGAGCCTATTTCTGATCTAAATAAATTTGACAACAATATGGATTAGTATGCACTGATGCAACTTAATGGAGATTGGACAATATTAAAATTGATAGACTGTTATATCAAACCATGAAATTATATATGATACAAAGATTATCTCCTTGTTAATCGTGTTTTTCGGCATATAAACTTCCAACTGTGTATTAGGGCCTACTGCATTTATGCATGAATAACCCAACTCGATTTAAATATAAATCCTTATCCATTTCTACTGGTTCAATGATTTGTCGAGAACGGTTGTATTCATAATATTTGGGGCAAGTATTAATTAAGAGGAATAAAGTCAGTGATTCATTAACTAAGCTTTCAAATGCACCAGTAATTGAAATTTTATAATTTAGGCTTTTAATAAGTTCCCATATATACCAGCTCGCATGTTCAGCCTATGAGAATTATAAAACATATATTAGTAGCTAATTTGTGCAGAACAACAGAAATTTAAAATAATAGTTATTCATTCGTAAACAAAAGTGTACGGCAAAACGAAAGTTTTATAAAATTAGTAAGATTAATGATGAAGATTGGATTAATAATAATATGACAAAAATTAAAAATAGTTTCATTCGTGGAAAGGAAAGTCTTGTGAATAACGAAGGTTACAAAATGTATGGAATTGAATCCAAGCATAATATATGTTATTTTTTACTTTACTTTTTTCCGGGTGTTTATAAGATAAATCAAATTATTAGAGAAATGTTTAACTAAATTGTTTAACTAATCAAGGCATTATAGAGACTTAAAAATGCAATAGGTTCTAGTCAAAAAGTTCAAAACTTGCTACGCTGAACCTGATTGTACTTGGAAGATTTTGAGAAACCCCATTAGATCTATTCTATTTGAACAGTTCAATTCTGAGGAATAATATAAGGGGTTCGGAGGCTAAAAACCCAAACCCAAAAAAAATTTTTAGATCAAGCTCATGCATAAAATTTTTGAAATTACGTAGGCCTATACGGTACCGCTACTGTACTGGTATAAATACAGTATTGAGGACCCTAGTGGCACGGCCAGGATTTGCAAATGGGGGGGAGGGGTGTTTGGGGTGGAGGAAACCTCCCAAAATTTTGGCAATTTTTTTAAATCCAATTGAGTTTATCATAGGCAAAATGTTGGTCATGGGGGAGTTTGAACCCCCAAACCCCCCTTTTCTTCGCTGCGCGCCTGTGGGGACCCTATAATTCCCTGCATATAAGCAACTTCGTCGGAAGCGTTGGGAAAGCAATCCAAGCAAGTTAAGCAGCCCCCCACCCGGCACCCACGTGAAGGTCCCTGAGTATTAGGCAGCTGGTGAGCTGGAGAATACAATTGAGATTTATGGAGTTATATTCCAGCCAGACTGACGCGATTGGTTGTCGTTCAGTGGCGAAAATCACATGGTTGCTATTACTCCATTGCTGACTAGGCCTAATAAAGTTTTTAAATAGTTGAAATTCTCTCGATCACCCACCCTGAGTTCCCTCCCCCACTGCCTGCCTTCCTCACTCCCCCCACCTCCCGTAAACCCATTGCAAACACGTGTAATACTTACTTTATCTTCTGGTGCTTTCATATTTATGCACACAAAAAAATGTCGATCCTTCTCCGCAGCAATCCTGAACGTTAAAAGGTGTGGCTCGACGTGACTCGGCAAGGTGAGATGGATCACACCTTGACCCTTGGACAAATTTTGACCGACGAACTTTCAAATGATTGCCTTTGCCCTCGTCATTAAACAGTAGCGCCGTATCAGTTCAAATTCTATTTACGCGGCAAAATATGGCGGGAAATCACTAACAGGCTGGTGAACAGGCTGTACATTCCATAGTAAATTTTTGCTGTCTAGAAAAATTATGATTAGTGCGGAGGATTTAGAAATTACTGATTTATTTGAGGACGAAGATGATATTGGTAACGCAGGTAATGGCCTAGGAAATGGAAGGACTGCAGAGGAGGATGAAAATGGAAGTGCGGATGAGGCTAATCGAAGTTCAGTGACTGATGCTAAAGCAACAGCAGCTAAAAGGATCGTTAGAAACCCTCAGCCTAAATTAAATCCAGAAAGGTAGAATTTGTGATAGATTCCTTTTACCTCAAACTTAACTATTATAAAACCATGATTATAAATGTACCCAGATTATGTGGTGATCGAGGCATTGTACAACTGCAAAAGATATATTCAGAAATCAAATTCAAAGGAAAAGGACATGAGGTACCGTACCAACCCCTTATTGTTGGTAAATACTGACCATTTTTCGGCTAATCACAAGCTATTTGATTCTTGTAGAAAGACGACTTGGACAAAGTTATGAAAACACTGGAGCATTGGGCGCATAGACTTTATCCTAAATTTACATTTGATGATGTACTTGAAACAGTTGAGAGGCTTGGCAGTAAAAAAGTGGTTCAGGTATGATTTACGCTTAGAATAAATCATTATCCTGTTGGCTCTCCAGTAAAAGCAAAACATTCACTTACAGAATTGCATCAGGAGAATTCGCATGGATTTACCAATTTTAGAAGAAGATTATGTAAACGACAATGTAGATGATGACCCCAATGATGCTGCTTCAAATGCACCAGCTGTCCCGGACAACCAATTACACACAGCACTATTTGGCAATGCATCTACTTCTCAAACTAGTGTTGCACCAGAGCTTACAGCAGATATAGAACCAATAAATATGAATGTGAGTTTTCTGAAACCAGTGTCATATCTCTGAGGGATACATTGTACTAAATTAACCAAAATTGTGTTTGATTTCAGACATTGACTGATGAGCAAAGGGAAAGAAGCGAACGAAATCGGCTCTTGGCAATAGAGAGAAGAGCTGCTCGTTGGAGAGAAGCTAAACTTTTAACCGCCAATACAACACAGGACATTTTATCTGCTACCAAAGGAACAAATTCTGATTCATCTTTACTAACTGATGAATTAGTTACTGCCTTCGAAGACGATTTTGAGTTTTCTGCCGTGTCTGATTGTATTAAGGAAAAAGTGGACACTGAGACATATCCAGCTGTAGGACTTGAAATTAATCTCGAATCAGAAAAATTGATTGGAAAGGGCAAAACTGACTTGGATCAAAATGAAATTGGTGGGCAAATGGACGATGATTCGAATTCAGCTCTTGAGGCTGCAACTGAGAGAGCAGCAGAAGAAATAGCTAATTTAGATAAGCAAGTGGATATGCATATTGTTGCCGAAGCAGTACGGAAGACTAGTGTTGCAGTGGATCAATCGAAGGAAGTGGAAGATGTCAGTACTAGTGAAAATACACAAAGCGGAAACGTACCGTATTTGTTATAAATACAAATTTACTCACCACCTTTGAAAATGTACTGCCAAGAACTAATGAGAGTAAAACTACCAGTTCACAAATTCTATGTGATTCATCTGCTTCTATGGAAACTGAAATAGAAGATTGTGATTTAGAAAATAAGTCACTGCTACAGCTCACAAAAACTAGTTTTGTACAGGGGAAAACTGTTCTTGAAAATAGTAGTGACAATGAGCTTAGCCATAACATTAATTTGCCAATTGAAAATGGTGCAATGGAAGTTGATATCAGTCAATGGGACTATACACGTCTACAGCACTACTGTGTTGCAAAGTTTGAGCATGTAGTCGTCCGGAAGCTAACTATATCACTAGCATTCCTCGAGGAATTCAGCAGCCACATGCAAAAGTTAATTAACCATTGAAACCATTTGATTTAAATGTTAAATTTTATGTTTATAACTGAATAGAAAGTATAAAAACTGTTTCGTGTAATAAATATGTACTTTTCCATGTCACATGTTCCAGTTTTTTTTTTGTTTTTTTGCTGCTTGTGACATTCAAATACTGTGCTGCAATATTTCATTGGAGCATGAATTAATGTATACGTCATGTTTTTCGCATTCCTCATTCACTGTCATTATCCAAGCCTGCAATTTCCTCTTCGTCTTCAGACATGGCTTTCCAAAATGCAATGGCCACCTACATGTGGAACTATTTTAGCATACAAATTACATTTTTTAACGAGTTTTTAAATATACATACCTTCTCAGCATAAGCTTTTCTTTCAGAGAATTCCAGATCCTTGGCTTTGTCTGTAAATTCACACAAATTAATGAGTTAGCAATTTTATTTGGTTTGATGTAATTCAGCTGACTGCTGACCTTTCATTTGTTGAAATGCATCGAACAATGCTTCAAAAGATTGTTCCGACTTTTCACTTCCTAAAACATCTAGCAGGTCGGCATCAGGCAAACCTAAAATTCAAAAAAGATTAATCAATAATGTTTCTAAAAGTCGAAGCTTTAGTTTTACATGTCCCAATTTTTCAACTATAAATAGGTAGGTACCATCTTTGAAAGTATCTTCAGAATTATCCTGAATATTCACACTTGCAATACTTGCTTCAAGATCTAAGGGACGAATGGTGTTATGATAAAATAGCAAGCAGTACAATTTTTAAAATAAACAATACAATGAACACACCTTTTGTTTCATCAAGGCTACTACATTTGTTACTATCAGTTTTCTCTCCAATTTTATGATGTGGGCTAAATAAACTTGATTTTTCTTAAAATTAGAAATCGTTTTTGAGCAGTTATTATATTTCCCTCATGCTTGGAAATGAACAGGTTTGGGTTAATTTCTACCTTTCATTACAAGATTCGACCAGGTATGAGCATGAAGGGCTTGAATAATTCTTTCAAAACCAGTCGTTTCCGCAAAATCGTCTACAACATACAAAAAGTAGACAATCATTATAGAAGTAAGCCAAATAGGGCAGGAATTGTTCACAGATGAAATTTCTTGCCTTCAGTATCACTTAATTCATCCGGGTAGAGTTCGACTAGTTCAAATTCATGTTGTAAGCACCACTGTTGAGCAGTTAATTTTGGAATAGCAACTAAAGAAATATGAAGACGATCGAGCAGCATATCAGCGCAATAATTATAATGTAGCAAAATTAATGCTAACCATTTCCTTGTGAATAGTTGTCACAAACTAGGAGCTTAACATCAGGCTCAAAACCATCAACTAAGGATACCAGCCTTTTCACTCGATTGAAACTGCTCTCCTAAAGGTTTTATGATCATCAATGAAGGATTGATATTTTTTATATACTACCATCGAGCCGGAGATACCACTCACTTTCATATTATCAAAATGCACAACTAAAGCTTGCAAATTTTCCAACACTTCTCCATTTCCAAATTGTTCTTTTTCTACTATGCAAAGATGAACGTCAGCTGTATAATATTTGGTATCGACTCGCCACAGAAACGTTTTCACACTATCCCGATATACTGGCAAGCTTTCTGCAAGCTTATCTTTTTGTAGAATTCCTGAAAGCAAAAGTAGTCGAAGATTTGGATTAGATCATGATTTTTAAAACATGGATCTCATAGAGCGTTTGCGGCTACTATATGTAGTACTTCTAAGTAAGACTTCAAACAAAAAGTGCAACGTTAAAACCTTAATATTTACCTTTCACTAAATCCGTAGCTTCAATATCCGAATAACTCACAATAATTGCACATGGTAAAGCAACAATATCGGAAAAAACATTTAATGAATCAGCCATTTTTAAAAGACCCCTTGATCCCATCCGTGGAGTCGCAGGAGCAGGGGGTCACATCGGCCATAGACGTAATGTTAAAATATGGAAGCTAGTTTTAGAGTGGGTGGAGCCTATAGGCGGC
>JAQIXP010003862.1:0-12338 GCA_034700285.1 Proteroiulus fuscus
ACAAATATTTTGTGGCCCAAAAATGGTTTCTTCCAACCTACACCTGAGTGTTAAGCTAAAAAAAAATTGGCATCAAAGTCATGTGAGCCAATCTCGAGATCTCAGTATCATTCACACCAGCTGGACTCAGCCCGATTACTACAATGTAGATTTATAGAGGGTAAACTGAGAATAAATCAGTTTGAAATTTAATCTTTAAATGGTCATCGCCGTTGAGCCACTGGGCTCACTCGCGAAGTATCTAATTTTGTGAAACATAATTCATTATGAGCCACTATCATGGAATCCATTTTGTTTTGCATTTTTAAAGTTACAATATCGTGTTTTTTAGTTACAAACTTTATGCCATTCAATAGCTTATTATAGAAAATCTAAGAATTAACTTTAATATTGCAAGTACCTTTCTCATTGCGAAATATTTTTTATGGGAAAATGGCTTATGGGTTGAATACTAGGGTGAAAATTTGAATATATAATATATATAATTATACCCAATCTTTCTGTGAATTGTTAGATTGGCTAGACATGTTGCAACTTCAAAAATGCATAACAAAATGGATTCCTTGACAGTGCTATTTTTTCTACATTAGCTGTGGATGTAGCTATCATATACATCAAAGATAACAATTGAATACATTTTCCTACAATAATTTCAAACATTCCTTTGATGCTTTTTTTGCATGTTGTGTATCATGCAAACTGATACAAAATTAATTCAAAATAGCCGGGCCGGAAGAGGAAGTTTGTTCCTGCTTTGAAGCACCGCCATTTTGTTTATCTTAGGCGTTTGTTAGATCGTGTTTGATTGTAGAGTGCGTTAGTTTTAACGTTTTTAAACATTCATAATAGTATTAAATTCATAATAAATGTGACGAGTACGTGTAATTAGTATAAGTAAGTAACTTATTATATTAACCTGCGATTTATTTGATAGTTGAATACCTACAGGTACAGTAGGGCACACATCGTTCTGAATTTATCGTTTTTATGCAGGTTTAAAATTGAAAATTATTAAGGTCAATAGACCTTGGACCAATAATAGAGATTAATTAAAAATTGACTGTTATGCTTCTGGATGAGGCATTAATCAAAGTCCTGATATCCAAGATTGTACATATATACAAAGAGGAATAGAGTCGACATGGACCAAGAATATGAAAAGCGACTTTTAAGACAGCAAAATTTTCCTGTTATTATATCTACAGGAAGATCGCCTGTAACATCGGTAAGAGTTATTTAACTATTTACTTGGTATTGGCTATAAAAGTAAAAAACTTAAAAAGGTTTGTCAGGAAAAAATATGATTCCTATCCAGAAGTTCCATTTTTTTAATACATTTGTTTATTTTAATTGTTTTCTCGACTGTTTTATAATGTTCAGTTCTGATATATACAGTTGCCTTAATACCCTATTCCAACTGAAACAATTAACTGAGCACGGTTCCCTTAACTACGATTAAACTCTTCTGTCGGAATATGAACCACAGACCATAAGGTTCAAAACCGGTTAACGCTCGCTGTTGAGTTGACTGCTACCAGGTATCCCGTAACTGTTACCAGACCTGGGTTGGCTGAGCGATTAGCAGTCCCGCTTGGTACTCGGGAGACGGGTTCTCTTCTCAATCTTGGTAACCCTGACTATGGTTTTTGTGGTTTTTCATAGTCCCCTCCAAGCGAATGCTGGGGCAGTTGTGTTGCCCGTAAAATTCAACCCCACAACCACCATCATAAATAACTGTTACTGTATCCAGGACCCATTTGATGAATGACGCTACAATGTTGCTATCTTCTCGGAGTTCATTGTAGCCATGAAATAGCCGAGAACATGGTCGAAACACCATCTTCACAATGATGGTTGGCTAACCACGATCAGCAATAGGTACAGTGAACATTGACCCCATGGGCAAGCTCACCCACCTTTGTAGATTTCTCTGCCTATGCCCATGGCTCACTATACACTTTGGTGTTATGAGCTAGAAAAAATTTGAAAAAATTCTGCAGGCGCTCATTGGATGGAAGTGAGATATGCATGTAACTATTTGGATTCTCCCGTGCTTTTTGTAAGACCTGTGAATATTCGGCTGCTCACGTTATGAGACTCCTTGCTTATCTTTGACTGATATGGCCGTAAAACTCCAACAACCTATCAAACTTTACTTAAGATATTTCAAAGCACATGAACAGATCTCCATTAAAGTAATGCAGAGAACAGAAGTCATTAAAAATCTAACTTTTTTGTAATTAACTGTTTAAAATTTTTTTTGAGATTTGAGGTTTGAGATTTTGTAATGATTTCATAAGGAATTAACTGTTGAATAGTGCATGATGATGGCTTGTAGCACAGTGCATCTATCTTTTCTTTGATATTTGAGTATGCAAGTACTTTGCAGAGTGGGACTAATTTACGAGCTCAGGGTAGCCTACTCAGAAAATTACCAGCACTAGTAAAGTACTAGTAATTTTGTCCTATCTAAATTATTAAATATTTAAAAAATGTAAATGAAATAAAATATTTGCTCATTGTTTTTCCCCTATATTAAAAGCAGCAAAATTAGAACGAAAACTTGGTTTAATTCAGTGCACTTAAATTTGAAACTCACGGAAAGTATGTTCGTATATAAAATTAAATTAAATTTTAAAAAATAAAATTCTTTATTTATTCAAACAAACTTTTGCAAACTCTTGAACTGTTTACAAGACATCCCCACAATAAAATTTCAATAAAATATTCAAACTAGCACTCATGTGTATGTGACTTTGTCATGTTTTATTAATCCGAAACTCAAAATGTTGTTTACATCTTAGCCAAAGTCTGAAAGAAAAACGCCACTTTCCAACACAAATTCACCCATGAAGGAACGTTATGGCGATCGCTTCATTCCTAGTCGTGCTGGTGCCAACTGGCAAATTACATTTGGCATGATTCAAGATAATGACAAAGCTGTGACACCTACAAAAAAAGCAAGAGAAGCCAATTCAGATGCTGGAAACAACAGTGGCAAGGATGGACTAGCTTATGCGTGCCTTTTGAAAAATGAAGTGCTTGGGGCAGGCATAGAAGATGTAAAGGTAAAAAAAATTACTATTTTGAATTTTGTTTCTAGCTTGTTTGAATGAGATAGAAAGGCTTCATATTAATTCTGTACTATTATTTGACTTAAGGAACAAATGGAAGAAAGAAAAGTGCTTTCACCAATGGATGGAAGAAATCTTTTTCATGTAAATATAATTTATATCTTGCTTTCATTATCATTTATGTTTGTCCATTTATTTTATTTATTGGCAAGTTTTGTTATTGTTTTTGTAGCAGAAAAAAACCCCAGTTAAATTACTGTACATTGTATGTTACTTTTACAACAAGTTCAAAGCAGTGTATTAACTAGACATAAATTTAGACTTAAGTTATAATGGTCTCTCGTTTTAGTATCGAGTGCAGCGATCTATCAATCTTAGCGATTCGGCATCACCTTATTCCCTTTCTCCAGTAAGTGGGAAAAGCCAGAAATTACTTCGATCCCCTAGAAAGGTATTTGAAAAAAACTATTTAGAATACTTATATTAATTAATTCTTTTTCCCTCTAAAATGACATGTCTTATTATTATATGTAATTAAATTAAAAATAAAATATATATAATATTGAATACTTGTATTTTCTTTGCAGGCATCTAGGAAAATATCAAAGATACCATTTAAAGTATTGGATGCTCCGGAACTGCAAGATGATTTTTATTTAAATTTAGTAGATTGGTCCTCTCAAAATGTGTTGAGTGTCGGTTTGGGAACATGCGTTTATCTGTGGAGCGCATGCACCAGTCAAGTGACCCGGTTGTGCGATTTATCTGGCGACAGTGATACAGTAACGTCTGTATCCTGGTCGGAGCGAGTAAGTAAAACAGTACAAATAGTCATTGTTTAGCTTCTATATAGCACAAAAGTGTAATATACTCCCATTTGTTCAGGGCCATGTGGTTGCTGTTGGAACGCACAAAGGACTGGTGCAGGTGTGGGATGTGACAGCCAACAAAAAATTATCTCAACTTGAGGGGCATTCAGCTCGTGTTGGAGCACTTGCTTGGAATGGTGATATACTATCCTCGGGCAGCAGGGATCGTCTCATCTTCCAGAGGGACGCTCGTACTCCTAACATCGTTCCAGAACGGCGTCTCGGAGGACATCGACAAGAGGTGAAAATATAAATATATGCTTAGACCAATTAGAATTATTTCCAAAGTAAGTGCTATTGAAATCATTAATATATTTAATTAAAAATTAAAAGGTATGTGGACTAAAGTGGTCTCCTGATAATCAACATTTGGCATCGGGTGGCAACGACAATAAACTGTTCGTATGGAACATGTCCAGTGCCAATCCAGTTCAGACGTACACGGAACACATTGCTGCAGTTAAGGCCATTGCATGGTCGCCACACCACCATGGTTTACTTGCCAGTGGAGGTGGCACGGCCGATCGCTGCATCAGATTTTGGAACACCCTCACCGGTCAGCCCATGCAGTGCGTTGACACTGGCTCTCAAGTGTGTAATCTTGCTTGGTCAAAACATGATTCCGAGCTGGTGAGTGAGATTTAAAATTCAGAGAGAATAAAGCTTGTGTTCTGCGATTTTGAAACTGTATTTTTTTTTTTTTTTTTGAATAGGTGAGTACACACGGCTACTCTCAAAATCAGATTTTGGTGTGGAAATACCCATCCCTTACACAGGTGGCAAAGCTAACTGGGCATTCATATCGGGTGTTATATTTGGTGAGTTAGTTAGTTAGTGGATGGCTTTTATAGGATTTGACTCTCATTCCGTGACTTATCTTTTTGAAGGCAATGTCCCCTGATGGAGAGGCCATTGTTACTGGTGCAGGTGATGAGACCCTTCGCTTTTGGAATGTATTCAGTAAAGCACGTTCTCATAAGGTTAGTCTTTGATTATTTATGTATTTCTTGAAAGGGACATTTCTGATGACTTGATTATCCTAAATTGAGCTTTGCTATGGGAAAGGCATACATTGATAGATCCGCCCATTTATTCTGGAGTTCTGTATATCACGTCATGTGCCGATGTATTTATCAAGACATTTTTTCACTTCTAGGAATCCAAATCATCACTAAATCTATTTACTAGCATACGATAAGAGTTGTATCTATAGTAATATTTCTTTTGTACTATTTTGTTAAAATTTAAGTGGCAATTTTGTGGATTTATGTGAAAAGAGTTAGTTCCGATACGGACTTAAGACTCGATCAACCCAAATGTTGTTTTTTTAATTTTTTTTGCATACACTATTTGTAATATTCACAAGAATGGCAACATGCAAGGCAACATGTGAATGTGTACCAAAATTAAAATGTAATTAAAATAAAAGTGTCTAAAATGGCTAAGAAGCCATATACAAGTATGTTCAGATAATATTAAATTCAAATTGCAATTCTTTATTGATCCCAGTTCTTTTTATCTTTCCATAGTCCATCATTATGATTATAGAAGTTTTCCTAGCATATGACATAAAAGACTAAAATTATTTTTAAGTTGGTTGAAGAAATCTCAATAGAATAATGGCGCCAATTGTACACTGTGTGTGAAGTTTAAATCGATCGACATACTGCCCGTATCTTTGGGATAAATTAATCTTAAAATACTTTAGTTAATTATAGTAATTTAATTAAATTTTGTTATATTGTAATAAAATATTTATCGAAAGCATTAAATGATCGTGTCATGATCATGACGAGCTTTATGTTAGGGATATCAACGTTTAGGGATTTATAATAGCGTGACCTGGTCACATGTTTGGATTTCTTTGTGAAGGTCATTTTGGGTTTTAGCGGCGTTTACAAGTTTATTTTTTTTATTATGTCTTTAATATAAACAAATGTTAAATCCATATTATCATTTGGATGATATTCACAAGATAGTTTGCGATTTAGAAGTAAATTTAAAACAAAACTGAATTATAGAAAAAGTCGCGTGCTCTTCAGTAGTGTCTGCAAGTGTGTGCGTAAGATCGTGTTGATGGCTACCTGGTATTGAAATTTGTACAGAAGGAGGATATATTTAATTTAAATTTGGATACGAAGCCAATCTAAGGTAATATATATCATTATATATGACAATATTAATATTTTCTTTCTGATAACTGTAGCCAGAAAAGGTTTTCCAGAAATCACTGATCGCAATTTCAATAGTGATATAGGCCTATAGTCGTTAACCAGAAGTTATAATGAAAGCTAGGCTACATAATTAATATAAAATAGTATATAAAAATCCAGGATTAAAATCAATGAATACAAAATAGGCACTTTTTTCAAGCACTTTTTGTGATTTTTTAGTCCTTTTTTTGAGTGTTTTTGAGCAAGAAAAAAGTCGCCTGCGGCATTATTTTGTATCAATTTTTGCAATTTTGTACAAAAACCTTTAAACTTTTTGCCTGTGGCCCAAATTTTGATAATTTTTTCCTTGCCTTCTTCCCCCTCCCCCCTTCCCTAATCCTTCCAAATGGATTTCTGGGCATGGCCCTGCTTAAGGGAATAGGGACCCATATCCAATTTATGCACAAGGGCCCAAGTTGTTGTTACGCCACAGCGAGCGATTACTGAGGCGCGTCAGTGAGGTACATAGGAGTTAATGAAAACCTACACATTTACAACGTGCTTTTCGAGATTCCCCATACAATCGCGTGGATAAATAGGGCCTACTGAGTAAATGTTGACTGTAAAATACTTTGTTTACATACACGTCTATTATTAAGGTTAAAATTATTGTGACAATGACGATGGGGAACCGCGGACAATTGGTCGCCATGGACTATAAGTCGCAGGGTGTATTTGTCCTTGTGTCAAGTGGTCGCCAGTCCATTTGGTTGCAGTGTATTACTCGTCGCCAAATACTTTTAAAATATTTGGAATCTGACTACAATTTCTCAAATGAATGGCTTAATTCACAAGTAGCAAATATGCCAATTTGTCAAAAATGGGAAAGTTACAGACGCGAAGAGTACAATAGCGAATATCCAAGAAGGAATCATTCCTAGAAGTTTGAAGTAATGAATGGTACCATTCGTTAGTTTATCTTTAAAAAATTTCTCATGACCTGGATTTTTTTACAATAAAAGTACATGTAGTGCACGTGACAGTATTCACTATTTTTTTTTTGCATTTACTGTAGCTATTCAATAGGTAAACTAATGGATGTGCACATTCACTACTTCTAACTTTTATTTATTTCGTTATTCCTGTAACCTTTATCAAAGTCAAACTAACCAATGTGCTTTCCCAATTTAGATATATAATAGTGAAACATGTGAACAATTATTAGACCCTTAATGTGTGAAAAATGTGAAAAACCAATCGGAGACCAAAATATGTACGACCAAAATTCGATGGCTTAATTCAGAAGTGGTGAATACGCTAATTTGTCAAAAACGAGATAATGATACCATTGTGATCCTGGAAGTGTCCCTAATTAACCTAAAGTTACAAAAATTAATTTAACCAATAATTGTTAAAGTTACAGAAGTGAAAAGTGACGAATAAGCCACAGCCTGTCATTTCTAAGAGTTAGAAGTGGTGGATAGTACAATTCGTCAGTTTTCATTTTATAAATTTCTCCATACCTGGATTTTTAGTAAAAAGGAAGTGGCGAATTTGACAATTTTCGTTCCTTTCCATCCCCCCCTTCCCCTCTTTTTTGTTGCATTCCTTTTTATTCAATACGAAAACTCATGGATGTGCAAATTGGCGACTTCACACTTAATTTCTCTTTCCTGCAAAATCAGTTAAAGTCAAAAGGGTGAATTTGCATTTTTAAGCCTTTTATTTCACAAATTACTTAATTAATTGACTAATTTAATTATTCAACAAAAATTAACACATTCCATATAAAATATATATCTCGTTCTATCTGTTCACCAAATTTCAGCCTTTTAACATTGTTTATTTCTAAGTTATACCATTTTTCCACAAAAACGCTATTATCTCAAACCCTACTTTTTGCATATTGGCAATTGACCATGACTACCAATTACCCTAGACCCGTGACGATGGTAGGACTGTATTTATAAACTTAATAAATGTATTCCTACACAACAATAGTGGCATGGTTGATGATTCATTGCCTTTATTTTTATCATTGATATATCTCCAATATAAAGTCCTTTCAAGTAGCCTATCTTCATGCAGTTCAATGTAGTAAAATAGTAGACAAGTGTTAGGTACCTTAAGAATGCTTTAGAGTTTATATATCATTAAAAAGTTTTACAAAACACAACAAATTCTGACATGTTTGGAAGATAAGCGTTTGATTAGAATGTTAAAAAGTTAGTGTAGGCCTACTTAAACTTCACATGCGATATGGATCACATTTTATGGCAGCTTAACAAAGTCATTAATCACGTTTAACAGTCGGCCATGAAATTGCAGATTTTAGCTTTCATAGTTGATAAAATTGTTGCCTTAGTGGAAGAAATGCAGTATACTGTACATATATAGATAAAGTATTATATTACAAGAAAGTGAACAGCTTTTGCATAAGGAAATTATAAACATTTTTTTACAAATTGTAGATCACATTTTATACAATGTATACAGCTGAGGAGATGCCAGCAAGTTTATCCAAATTATGGTGACAACTATTATCTAAGGAATTAATTTAAAAACTTATGTATAGAATGACTCAATTGCATTTGGGCAAAAATTAGTTTCACTAAGTCGTAGTGACAGTCGTGAAGGAAGCACCTTTGGAATGCAATCGTCTCGTGACTTTAGGGAGTGGCATTAGCTTATTTTTCTTCTCGTCACTAGAGTCTCCAGTCTCAATGCCAGAATCCTCTGGACTGGTATCAATTGTCTTTGATGTCGATTTGTCACTGCTGGCAGGGGAAGAAATCAGTTCTTGATCACAGATTGTAACACTTTCTTTTTCTTCTGGCAATTTGGTATAGGCACAGGTGTTGGATTTGGACACCAAGGGCTTTACTTGCCGCTCCTTAATTTTTTCCAACATGTAACGAATTAGTAGTTGAGGGAATTCGGGGACTCCGTCGTAACCTAAGTCCAAATAACAACATCAGTTTGCATGCATTTAATTGGTACTGAATTCATACACATTTGGATGGACTTTTAAATGTGCCACACCATTTCCATTTATAACCCAGCAATCATGGGAAGCGAGGGATATAATTAAGATTATTGTAAAATGCTTGTTACCTGGAAATGCGTTAATGTCCACAATAGCATAACTTCCACTTCTGTTATCAATAACGACATCGATCCCAAACAGTCCCATATTTAAAGTCTCCCGGACTGTTGAGACAATTTCTTGTAATCGGTCGTCATTTGGTCTTGTTGCAGTTAAATTTCTTCCTTGGTCTTTTTCATCAAGCTTTGGGAAATTTCAAATACATATCGGTATTATCATTAGCATTAGATTTACATTTATTAATTGGTAACTTTTTCAATTTTCCTTAATTAAGCTTGATACAAACCGAGTAAGACTAAATAAAATCATAGAATGAAGGTATATTCATATCCTAAATCATGCATGCTCTTACCTTATTCAATGAACAGTCAGAGTCTGCTTTGGACACTTCATGACTGTCAAAGAAAATGGTTTCTCTCTCTGAAAATGAACGATAAAACACTATTAGATAAAAGTCATTTATCAATAGGATTAAAAAAAACCAATATTAACAAAAAACTTACCACTGGGATAGAAATTCTTTAGTGAAGGTCTTTCAACCATGAACCACTTATCCCCGATAACATAAAGCTTGTAAAGAATGGCATCGTGGTTGACAAACATCTGAGCAACACACGGAGGGCTGATGTCCTTAAGACCTTCTTCGTGGAAAATGAGCACCATCTACAAATTATAATGGTACAAGTGACAGCATTTTTAAAACAAAAGTTTAAGACATAAAAGGGCTAGGCTAGATTCAATTTAAGAAAAGTCATGATTAGCCATAGAACAATTTCAAATGCATGGTTCCTGGAGCTCAAGGGATACATAATTGTATAAGGGCAACATACATAATGTATATAGCTACACCTATTTATAAACAGTTTTATCGATTTTATAATCAAAGTCATTTTCTTGTATACCTGGTGTGCTAAGGTAGATCCATGAGCTACAGTGGGCTTGCAAACTGCAAGGTATAATATACAGAAAATAAAGGACTGCACTAGAACTACTGGCTAAAATGTGAGGAAACAGTCTTACTTATTGGGAATTCCACTCCGGCTGTTTTTAACTTCAACATGTTTTCTTCTTGGTCCGTGCTGTTCAGTTCGACAAAGGCAGGTGTGCAAAGAACGTGCTCCTTGCTTAGTTGACTGCAGCTGATCAGATTGTAGGTTCTGTTGCGATCCAATAAGGCCAGCACATTCTCTAGAGGGTCTACCATAATGACTTCTGGATGGGTCTCTAAGTACTCCTGACAAGCATAAATTGAACAGACATAATGCATAATGGTTTAATTGACACCACTAACAGCCATCATCTCAACTTCAAAACTATAGAAACTAACAACGTTTACATGTAAGTTGTTGCCAACCAACTGGTGTTGTACCAGTTGTTTTAGTTCCATTTTAGAGACTTTGGTTAACTTTAGATTGCTTCTTGGTTAACAGGGTATTACTTGGTTGGATGAGTTACAACCTTCCGTACACCGTTTTATCCAGGATTTTACATTGGAAGGCGTGTTGAAATATATTAGTGGGGGTTGAACAAATGGGGTACTGACATTTTTTAACAACAGAAAACTAGGGGATGAGAAACAATTAGACGATGCTGGACAATCACTCAATATTGATCAAATGTGAGAAAATTAGCAGATTTAGTTTTTAAAACATGTTTTTTGACATGTCAAACATTTATCCTTGGAGCAACAATAACAATCACTTTGACTAGCCTACTTTTATTTAATGAAAACACTTAATTGCATTTGCAGTTCATTTCAATAATATCGTCAACATTGTTTGGTTCTTCCAATAAATTACATGTTATAAGCCTATTCCCACTGTGCAACCCACATAATTACAGTGATATATCCACTTCTCACGCATGTTTAGATAATTTATATGAGGACGTTATCAAAACACCAATCATCCATTGCCATATCTATGGTGAACAAACTTTTTTTTACCTCGAATGCACGTATGATCTTTTTGGATGTAACGTCACCACAGTTTGCCTTGGCAATGACATCCGTCAATTTATGCAGGATGAGGGTGAAGGGGCCCTGTTCTTCAAGTGGATGATTCAAGTCAATCTGTATGCAAACAAAGTCGCAGTTAATAGAAACTTACTTTTCTACTACAGTATATTAGGTTACGCCGCATAAAAAACCTTACATTACACACCATTGAGTTTGAATTTTATTAAGCACATTTTGTCTGTTGTCGAACAAATAATATGTGGCAATATACAAAGATTGTTTTTAAATTTGTGAAACTAATTCTATATTTAGTTTGGCATAGTAACTACAAAACGCTTTGAGTAGAATTAGAATTAGTCACATTAGTGCGATAAAATAAACTTATTTATTCAATCAGTATGGCAGTGATGACGTTTCGGCTTTACCACAGAATCCATTAACAAGCCTAATAAAATGAAGGATCAAAAGAAGTAAATTGAAATCAAGGTTACATACAATTAAAACAAACTGTAATTTTCAACAAAAAAAATGTGAACATCTAGAGTAGCCTACCTAACCAGAATTCATTCAAAACGAGCCTAAATTATAAAGAACAAGGAAGGGCATGTGCAGAAGACCGCCAAAACGTTGCCATTACTATGCTGAATGAATAAATAAACACTAGAATACTGTGTTTCATCCTACTAAAACAATTTTAAACTTTTTCAAACTGTAAACATCAAATTGCAAGACTTCATTTTAACTCATGACAGTCAGTGTGTGTAGGAAATTGAATTTTAAAACGAATTTACATGTTACTTAGTTACTAATGTACACTGTAATACAATCTAAAAGCGCTGAAGTTTGACGATTAGAGGTTTTTAATTATTGCTATCCTGTGAAAAGTCCACTGAAGCTATGGTAGGCTCTAGTAATTTTGAGCCCTGGACCAGCCACCTAGTGTCAGTTTTATTTTCATCGATTGTCTACTTCGAAAATCCAAACCTACAAGCAATAAGTTTGGATCTCAGCAGCAGATGAATCCTAACCTATACAGTTTGCTATTTGCCCCAGAGAGCCAATGGAAGCCTCCCATGAATGGCAACTGCAAACGATGAAAATAAAAATGACGCTTGGTGGCAGGTCAGTAGTGGATCCAGGATTTTTTTTAAGGGATGGGGGGGGGGGGGGGTTCAACAT
>JAQIXP010003863.1:0-12338 GCA_034700285.1 Proteroiulus fuscus
AAAAATCCATTTTTTTTCCCCGACCCAAAAATATTTTTCATGGCCTGCAGGCGAAAATCTGAAGGGTAACAAAAAAACAGTATACAGAAAATGGCGCCGCAGGCGAATTTTTTGCTCAAAAAAGCTCAAAATGGGCTAAAAAAAAAATCACCAATAGTGCCTAATTTTCCATTTTACTTAGATTTCATTTAGATTTTCCATGACACAGATGAAATTTCCATGACATTTCCAGACCCTACTGATTTCCATGACATTTCCAGGTTTTCCAGACGGCCATGCAGACACCCTGGTTAACGCAACAAAATGCAGGCATTCAGCATTTGCTCTTATCTCTTCACTATATTACATTAATAACAACAGGTAATATATGGATTACTGCCAGTGACCAGCACAACAGGTCACCCTGTCACTTGACCTCCCTCACACTAACTCCCCCTACCCCAAAGCCTAAAGATCCCATGGGGAAAGTCAACAAAAAATATTGCTAGCATAAGCTTTACAAAAGGACAAATCAAAAATCAATTACATCATAAATGCCAGTGTAAGCAAAGGGTCAAAACTGCCCCATTCTGGGTCAAGCATGCATGTATAAAAACAAAATGGGCCATTCTGTTTGACCACTTGAAAAAAATCACAACCAAATACACGTTAGGGGCCAATTTTCCATTGCTGAAAGTGGCGCCCTCTAGGACACGCTTATATCACAGCCAATGCCCATTGTAGAGGGCGCCACATGCCGTCATTAAAATGGCGCCTAACGTGTATTTTGCATCACTGCCATTATATCTATAGTAAGCAGTGGCGTAGCGAGGGGGGGGGGCGGCGGGCCGATTAAGGCCCCAAACTTTGGTGCCCATCCCCTTAATAAATAGCACTTTAGGTCATTTTTATCTCATTTTTAGACTGATTTTTGGCAAAAAAAAGTCGCCTGTGGCACCATTTTTGTCAATTTTAGTAATTAGTACCATAATTTAAGATAATTTTAGGGGCCTCTACTTGGGTACCCGCCCCGGGGCCCCTTTACCCTTGCTACGCCGCTGATAGTAAGTGTGAACAAATTAAATATCGCTTGCTACAAAGTGGGACTTTCCCTTTAAAATTGCAAAAAAACAAGATGGCTTCCAAATAGATACTGCCTTAATGTTTTCTTATCTATACTTTTAAATACGGTGTGTGGGTGGGTGGGTGGTACATACCGAAACTTGCTTATCAAAAACCCGAGGGTTGTTTTTGCATTAAAAAAATATCCAGACATTCAAACCTTCGAATGCATTATTAGCAATGCAAATGAAGAAGAAGAAGAAGAACTGGGTCCAAATGCAATTTTTCCCAAATTTTTATCTTTCAAAAACCTATTATGGTAATTGGGTCCTTTACCCTCTGCATGTGTAGGCCTACTTCTTGAAAACTGAAGAATTGGTGTGGGGGGAGGGAATTAAGGAGGTCCTTAAGAATATAATTTTTCTTCCGCAAATTAAATTCCGCATCTTGATTTGGAGACCGCGAGATCGATTCCCAGCAAAAGGAAATGATAATTTAAATATTAATTATGTTGGGGTTTTTTTTTTTACCCTAACTACATATATAAATATTCTTAAAGGACCTTTTTCTCCCTTCCTCATAACTTTCAAAGTGCGAGAGGGAATTAATATCTCGCAAAAATTACCTTAATTTATAGCAAAACAAGGGGTTAATTTTTTTTTCTTCATTTCCCCTCTTGAATATTAATTAACACTTTGAATTAAAATGGTTTGTGCATGCATTCGAGTGTCAAAACCATTAGAATATCTTAAATGCCTTTTTGAGGAAAAACTTTTTTTTACTCCCTAATGAACGAGGTCCCTAATTAATGTGCCCCTAATTAAAAAACAGAATCTTAATGAATCACGGCCCAGTTAACGAAACAATATTGTCCCTTATCACTTATTATAAGCACTTCAGTCATTTAAAACAGGACTCGGGCTGACTTTCCATGGCATTGAAACTTTCCCTGACTTCCCTTGACAATAAACAAAGTTTTCCCTGACATCCTCTGGCAAAAATAGTTTTCCTTGACCTTTTCCTGGCAAGAAATTTTTCCTGGACTTTGCATGACAAAAAAGTTTTCTCTGACAAGACAATTTTTCCCTGACCTTCTATGACCAAAAAAGCACATCTTACAATGACACTTCACAAAGCTTTCCCTGACTTTGTCTAAAAAAAGTTTTAAAAGGAAAAAAAGTTTTCCTTTACTTCCCTTATTAAAAAAAAGTTTTCCTTCAGTTTATATAAAAAAAAGTTTTCCTTTAGTTCCCCTTGATAAAAAAAGTTTTCCCTGACTCCCCCTTACAAAAGATTTCCCTGACTATCATGAAGAAAAGAAAAACAGTTATCCCTAACATGATATAGTTTTTCCCTGATAAGAAACAAAAGTTTCCAATAGCATCCACTGTCAAAAATAAGCTTTCCCTGACATCAAAACGACAAAAGAAAAAGTTTCTTCCAAGGCAAAAATAGTTTTCCCTGACTTTTCCTGGCAAGAAAGTTTTCCTGGACTTCGCATGACAACAAAAATGTTTCTGACAAGGCAGTTTTTCCCTGAACTTCTATGATAAAAAAGCACAGCTTAGAATGACACTTCACAAAGCTTCCCCTGACTTTTGTCTAAAAAAAGTTTTAAAATGAAAAAAAGTTTTCCTTTACTTCCCCTATTAAAAAAAGTTTTCCTTCAGTTTATATAAAAAAAAGTTTTACTTTAGTTCCCCTTGATAAAAAAAGTTTTCCCTGACTCCCCCTTACAAAAAATTTCCCTGACTATCATGAAGAAAATAAAAGCAGTTTTCCCTAACATATAGTTTTTCCTTGATAAGAAATAAAAGTTTTCATCCTCTGTCAAAAATAAGCTTTCCCTGACTTCAAAACAACAAAAGAAAAAGTTTCTTGGGAAAAAATAGTTTTCCCTGACTTCCCCTGGCAAGAAAGTTTTCCTGAACTTCGCATGACAAAAAAGTTTTTTTCTGATAAGACAGTTTTTCCCTGACCTTTCTATGACAAAAAAAGCACAGTTTAGAATGGCACTTCACAAAGCTTTCCTTGACTTTTGTCTAAAAAAAGTTTTAAACGGAAAAAAGTTTTCCTTTAGTTCCCCTAGACAGTTTTTCCCTGACCTTCTATGACGAAAAAAAGCACAGCTTAGAATGACACTTCACAAAGCTTTCCCTAACTTTGTCTAAAAAAGTTTTAAAAGGAAAAAAAAGTTTTCCTTTGCTTCCCCTATTAAAATAAGTTTTCCTTCAGTTTATATATAAAAAAAGTTTTCCTTTAGTTCCCCTTGATAAAAAGTTTTCCCTGACTCCTCCTTACAAAAGATTTCCCTGACTCCTCCTTACAAAAGATTTCCCTGACTATCATGAAGAAAAGAAAAGCAGTTTTCCCTAACATGATATAGTTTTTCCCTGATAAGAAACAAAAGTTTTCACTAGCATCCTCTGTCAAAAATAAGCTTTCCCTGACTTCAAAACGACAAAAGAAAAAGTTTTCCCTGACATCCCCTGGCAAGAAAGTTTTCCTGGACTTCGCATGACAAAGAAAATTTTCTAACAAGACAGTTTTTCCCTGACCTTCTATGACAAAAAAAGCACAGCTTAGAATGACACTTCACAAAGCTTTCCCTGATTTTGTCTAAAAAGTTTTAAAAGCAAAAATAGTTTTCCTACTTCCCCTATTAAAAAAAGTTTTCCTTCAGTTTATATAAAAAAAATTTTCCTTTAGTTCCCCTTGATAAAAAAAGTTTTCCCTGACTATCATGAAGAAAAGAAAAGCAGTTTTCCCTAACATGATAGTTTTTCCCTGACAAGAAACAAAAGTTTTCACTAGCATCCACTGCCAAAAATAAGCTTTCCCTGACTTCAAAACGACAAAAGAAAAAGTTTCTTAGGCAAAAAAGTTTTTACTGACTTTCCCTGACAAAAGACAGTTTTCCATGACAATAAACAAACTTTCCCTGACCAAATTAAATTCTTTGACCATGACAGTCCCAAACCATCATGAACAGTTAGAAATAAAAACATGACAAAACCGCATTCGATGGCACTATGCATAGAGACCGAAACCATGAGATGCATTTGGGGCCATCCATTAATGACAGGACAAGCATTAAAATTATCTGATTCAAAATACACTGAATGTAATGAGAAATTCATTGTAAATGCATACAAAAGTCAAGGAAATCGACACAAAAATTACTGCAAGAAATTTCTCGGGTCAAATTTTGTGACGTCATAAATTTTCAGCTCCCTCCCTTAGGCCTATTACTTTTATAAATTTTTTAGGATGCTGATCCCCTTTTTAACAGATAAGTTTAATAATGTTAAGGTTCAAGGGCACTTCGCAAAGTCTTTGAAAAACAGCTTAGATGCAACAACCCCCACTCCACCCCCAGACCCCCGGGGTACCCCCATTTTTTTTATAGAAATTTAGGGGTAAAAAGTGGGATTGAAGGGGGTAAGGTATTCACTCATGCAATAAACTAACTCTTAAGAAAACTAAATGCAAAACGACCGACTAATAATAACAACAAAAATAAAATGCTTTTTTTTAAAACGAAATCACTGATGCCAAAAAAACACGTTAAAAACATTCACTAAAATGTTTTTGTTGTTATTTACAAATTGCACCAAAAGGCTTAAAAACGCTTTGGAAAAAAAAAAAAAAAACTTTTCTTTTTCAACTTTTTTTAAAACTAAAAAGTTTCATTTTTTTCTAAAAGTGAAACGAATTGATCCCACATTTTTTATTCAGCTTATTACGAAATAAACGAGCCATGCAGCCAACAAACGCTTTTAATATTTGCAATGCTTCAGAAAAAAATATAAATATATATGTTAGTTGTTTAAATTGGTCATTTTTAGAAAGCCATTTTGCTTTTTTTAAATTGGGGCCAATACTAACTAGATAACATTTTTCTCTAAAAATATATAAAACATTGGGCATTTCGTCTAAAATAATTAGGCTACGTGAAATATATTTATCCAAAAATATGGATAAACAGGGCATTTTTTTTCTAAAATTGTGAATATTTTGGACATATAGGAAATGTAGGCTAGGTTATTTCTCCTAAAAATATAGTTAATGTTGAATATTTTGTTAAAAATGCAGGAACATTTATTCCGAAAGTTTAATAAACATTGGATACTTTTCTTTAAAAATGTATTGAATATAGGATATCATAGGCCATTTCTTTTGAAAATATAGCAAATCTTGAACATTGTCCTTAAATATGGCATTTTTCAAAAAAAACTTAAGAAATATTCAAAAAAATTTAAGAAATATTCAACATTTTTCAAAAAAATCTAAGAATTATTCAACATTTTTCAAAAAAATCTAAGAAATATTCAACATATTTTTAAAAATATATAATAAATAAATATTCAATATTTTTTTTCAAAAAAATCTAAGAAATATTCAACATTTTCAAAAAAAATCTAAGAAATTTTAAACATTTTTTTCAAAAATTATAAGAAATATTCAAAATGTTATCAAGAAAAAGTCTTAAGAAATATGCAGCATATTTTTAAAAATACATAAGAAATAAATAAATATTCAATATTTTTTTTTCCAAAAAAAATAAGAAATATTGAACATTTTTTTCAAAAAATATATGAATATCAATTTTTTTTATAATCTAAAATTAACTAATTAATCAATCAGTTTTAAGCTATTAAATGGGACGAAAAAAGTTAGCTTTTTTGCCAGATAATACCGGTTCAAAATGAACTTCAAATATTTTAGTGTTATCCCATAGCCACGCCAGATGGCGCCAGCATCCAATGCAAGTGCAAACCTCGTGCAGGGTGCATCAAAAGTTGTTTTTACCAATATATTATTATTACAGCTCACTCCCACAATCCCACAAAAACCTAAGCAAATTTTAACGGTAGTGTAAGCCTCCATTGTGTCAAAACCATTAATTAGCCCTAATGCACATTCTTCACCCCACGGCAATTATTCATTTTTTTCCAAGAGAGAGAAATGTGCCAAACAGCAAAACACACCCAAGAAAGTATAATAAATATTGCACGGATTATACGTTGGGTGTAAACGAGACTTTTCACTCGTAATATATTAGCAACATATTCGGTACACCTAATATTCATTAATTAGGCAATGTCACTGGCTTTAAAAGGGAAAATCCCACATTGTAGCAAGTGATATTAAAGTTGTACATACACTTACTAGATATGAATGGCTGTGACAATATAATAATTGCAGGAGAATTTCCACATTTATTTAGCCAAATACATGCCAGGCACCATTTTTAAATAGATTTCAGCAGACACTGAGAGTTGGTGGTGCCCTCTAGGACATGTGGGTGTCTACGTATTTCCCTAGAGATGACGCCTTTTATCCAGTAGAGCGCGCTACATACTTTCAATTAAATGAAACCTACTTGGGAATTGCATTTTCCACCAAATCGGTGGACTCAAATCAAATTGCAATTTTCCTGCCTTTCCTAATTTCTCATGCTCTTCCTCCTACAACCACCTTCTTCCAAAGTGGGACTTTCCCTTTAAAATCTATGCATAAACTTGAAACTTTTCAGGAACATCTGCGAGTTGAATCAGTTTCCTAAAGCCCGAGAAATTAATAAGTTAAATTGGAAAATAATACAGGCCTATGTAGACCTAATAAGAAATAGTCATGTTAAAAATTAAACTGAACATACACCAGGAGGCGCCGCATGTATAATGCCTAACACGGGACTTTCCACTCACAGACATCAGGGCCAGCAGCAATGGCCGCCATCATTCCCCCTCATTAAAAGCCAGCTTAATTTCATTAGCATATACGATTACATCAACGGGTCTATTCGAGCTCAGATCAGCTATGATCGATTTTCATTAACTTTTTTTCCACACCTTCGTAATTTTTTTTCTCTATACTTTTAATTTCAAAATGGTGCATTAGCCTTTTACGTCTCAAGTGCCAGGTTTTATTATAAACACGAGAATGATAAATAAGATTTTTTTATATACATAAATATATAACCATACATCTGCCTCGAGTCTTAAAATTCGGCCGAAAGGTGAAACTTGGGATGTCAGGTGTAACGTGATTTCGTGTTTAGCCAACCCTATTCAAAAAGCGCAGCAATTAAAAACACCCACTTCATTAATTAAAAGTGTCAATCAGATTGAAAAGATTTCAAAGAATGATTAAGCACATTGCGCTTAAGGTTTTTAGAAAATAAAAAAGCCAAACTGCATTAGAGGGAACGCAGTACCGTACAGTTCCGATCCAATGAAAACGGCTCAAGAAACGCTATTAGTGCGGGGAGAAAAATAACATCGTGAAAACAGTTAAGAGGTTAAAAGGGAAAATCATTGAAAACCATTTTCTGTCTAGTAATTTAATAAAAAAGTAAAAATACATAAAATGGAGGTAAGCTTTGGTGCTGAAAAAGACATTTAAAATATTGAACCTATATTTTGTTATTAGTTAATAAGGCAGAACATAGTTGTGGTATTCTGGGAAATGCAGTTTTTCTCACTATGTTTTTCGTTGGTAAGAACTTAACTATTTTTATGAATAGTTTCCGTATTTGGGCCATTGCCTCCCTTAGTGTTGTTCTGAAGAGTAGGCCAACCACTCGGCCACTAGTTAAATTATGCAAAGTTAAATTATGCAAGGCAAAATCTATAGCGCATTTTCATTCGTATTGTAAATTCAAGTATGCAAGAAGATTAACGGGAAAGTCCCACCTTGAAAGAAGTGGGTTGTAGGAGGAAGAGCATGAAAACTTAGGAAAAGGCTTGGGAATTACAATTTGACTTGAGCCCACCAGTCATTATCTACCGTATACAGTCTAAGTCTGTAAAGTCAAAGTTCAATAACTTTTCTTTCTAACAAAATTAACTATTTGAAGTCATAAAGTTTTAATTCGAGAGGGGTTTCTCTCTGAAAACCAAACTAAAGATACCCTGCTAATGCCACACTTGGCATTTGGCACACTGCACTGATTTCTTACACTTACAGTTACAGTCGCAGCACAGCCGATTTAAACCAAATTATTTGACCAGAAACGGAAGTTACGTTTTGAAAATTTCTTATCTATGGAAACATTTGCAATGTTTTCATTTTACCACCTGAACAACCTGAAGACTAACTGACTCAATGAGTAATGTAGCTGATATTAAGTGACAAACTGGTCACCTTAAAAATACATCGAGGCAAAATAGCCATTTTTAGCAAATTATTATTGAACTAACTATTGCACTTTACAGGAAAATCCGCAAAAAACCCTGTATTTCATCGAGTATTCTTGCTACTGTAAATTGCATTGCATGTAACCAAAATAAAACATGGTCAACAACATTGTCAAGAAAACTTATTTTAACCTACATATTCCATATCGGTCACGAGAACGAAATTACACAAAATCCTGCGCAATTCAACTACCCTAGTAACAGTAAAAGTAGATTGTGACCTTACCTGAATGGAAAATTGTTGGCATAGCTGTAGGCCACCGACGAAGTTATTGCTACCGTTTCCAATAAGACACCGATAAAGCTGATCCCTTGCGCACTTTTGGCATTGAAAATCTTCATTATTTGTGGAAATTTCACTAAAAACAGAAAAATGCTCATTACTACGCAGCTGGTGCCAATTCGCTATATGTTGCCTGCTCCTCAAGCAATAAGACAATCTTAAGAAACGTTCACATTAAAAAATCGGAAAGACAAAACTATAAATTTGACAAAGTGTTACAAAGTGCATTTGGTAGAGTGCTTTTATCAATCATTTAGTTCTGAAATTCTACTTTGATGTATGCTTTGTTATCTTAAAAACAGAAGTTGGAACGAAAACTGAAATTCTGAGAAAATACAGACAAGTGTAAACAATAGGGCTTTTCAACAGAAAATGTTAAGAAATTGACAGGAACTGAAAATTGTTGTTGCCATGTCACTCATTTCTCTGTAACAGGGCAGCCCATTTACTGTCTTCGTCCACTTAAAAGTTGTGCTACGGTGTTGAGGTGTTGGGCTATAAATACTTCGAACAACACTCGGCAACAAAAGCAAATTCAAACCAAATATTTTCTTCAGTTTTATTGCCTTCTTATGTCAATTGCATGGAGGGCAGAATTCAGTTTCATTTCTAGGAAAGCAGGACCAACAGAATCTGAATGTAAAACTGAACTATAACTTTTAAAACTGAGGATTCGGTTTGCTTGTTTCTAGGAAAGCATAGTTTATATGACTACACAGGGCCTTTTCAGTGCAATTTGAGCATTATTTTTAATTATTTCAATAATCCAAATATCAAAATTAAAATTAATCCAAATATCCCAATATTAAAATATTTGGATTGGTAGGGGCCTACTTTCAAAACAAGCTAAAAGAATGGGTCCATTTATTTCCACGCCTATGTAAGCGCAATCATGGCGCAATGCACATTGAAATTAGCCTTAGGGAATGATTAAAGTTCAAACACTGATGAATTCATTAGAAAATCCTTACCCATTAAAGAACCGGCGATTATTCCGATGCCGAGCATTTTGCTGAGAGCAATTTTCAAACATGTCACTAGAAATATAATAAATCTCAGGATTAATCAGAGAACAATGAGCTTAATAAGTTGAAATTGAAAATATGAAATGAAACCTTGAACTTTGACCAGTGGTCGCCATGCTGAAGATATTGAACATTACACCACGTTTACAAAAACACGACATTTCGATGGGAAAGATCACAAATGGCAACAAAATACAATTCTATTCTTAAAAACAAATAGTATCAGAAAGTAACTCACCGTGTAAGAAGTTAAACTTGACGAAAAATTCATCGTAACATTCCTCCGGCAAAATGCGAAGAATTACCTCACGTGCGAACTCCGCCATTTTGGAAACAACAAGACGTTTACCAATGTGACCAGATAACGTTATTAATTAATTTCCTTATTCTACGGTGGCGCATATGTGCAGGAGGATAAATACAAAAAGTTCACAAATTTGGAATTAAAAATATTTCCCTTATCATATGTAGCGTGGTATGTGGATACTGAATGTGGGATAACCCCCCCTACCATATGCTAATCGTAGTTTACTGAATTGCATTGAATAGTGAATTTTCCCCCGAATTTTCACAAACCCTCTAACATAGATTAAAGGGGCAGTTCCACCTTACCTCAAGCATTTTTTGCAAGAAAGTGGGCAAAAAAGCAAAGAGCAAAAAATTGAAATTTCATTCATAATTACCATTCAATAGTTTTTAATTTTGAAACCTGCCAAAATTTCCAAAACACAGTAATTATAAAAAAAATCCATGAAAAAAAATACTCACCTTATTCATAATTTTCTCACAATCAGAGAAGACATGTCTCACAATCTGAATAAAAGATACAAATTCAAAATCACTGGGGCAAAATACACTGGCACGCATTTTATTAAAATATGATTACAATGTATATTAGAATAAAAATCATCTGAAATATGGCTTGGGAAAAATTATCACAATATTCCCAATTTTCATCCAACGCTCAATATACGCTCATGGAATATAAAATTATGCTAATTTTATACATATATAGATTTAAAATAGTTAAAAAATATATATATTTTGTGCAACAATTGACATATAAACAAAAACGTAAATTAAAAAGATCTGACTAGACTATCCGTGAAATCATAAGAGGAAAACAGTTATTAATCCCTACAAGTCGGGGTGGAAAAATGCAATATTATATAAAAATCACAAAGGTTCAATTAAGAATAATTACCAAAAAAGCAATGGGGTCATCATAAGGCTACCAACAGCCGCACCAGCAAGCATCCCGTAGCCAAAATCATATGGACGATAATAACGTGGATATTTGTGGTAAATAACGGCTATAATAAAACAGGACCAAATATTAGAAGAATGTTTGAATCTAAAGCCCGCTTCATACACACGTGGTATTTCACAAACTTTTGATAAAACAAAAACGAGAAACCAAATAAATAACATTTAATTTCCAAACCTTTTGCCAGTGATCAATTTATTTTGAGGGCTTCATCAGTAATAATACCTAGTAGCAGCTACATCATTAGAAATTATGAATTAATGAAACATTTCAGCAGTTTGAGCAGGCTTTAGCTTATACTTTCATAAAATGTTATTAGCCAATGTGCAGATGTGCTAAAGATTTCCATTTAACTAGGCTTACCATGCGTGCTCTTTTCCCTGGCCATTTTCTCTTTTTGGGTAATAAATTTTCGTCCATGTGGATTTTTAAGTAACAAAATATGTTTGAAAATCTCAATTTAGATATCATTTTTATTCATCTATTTATTTTTGTTTTTCACATCGAAGTGCCCTCATTTTTACATGTTCAAATTTTAGCCCAACCAAACAAAAACTTCACAGCAACCTGCAGAATCTCTGAAGTTTTTCCGGTATTAGCGAGTTAGCAAAATTTCATACAAAAAAAATTAAATATATAAGTAAACTCTATGAAAATTTAGTCATTCACGGTGGTTCATGGGGAGACTTCCAACAAAATAAATAAAATTATTCCCAAAATATGAATTTGTAGCCCATTAATATAAGTCATACATTCGAAATAAATCCCACACCTCTAGAATAATATTCCTTTTTGGTTGCTAATTTTTAGTTAGTTTACATTTTTGCATTTTTGCACATTTAATTCTTGTTTTTTATGAAATTTTGCTAACTCTCTATTGAAAGGTGCAGTACAATTTTAACATCAGAAATTCTGCATAATTCTGCAGGGGTTCTTTCTCTGAGAAATGAATGTCCTCTTATCTAATGGCCAAAATATGGTAAGCCTAATATAAATCCACTGCCTTGGCAAAAACACTTACTTGCTGGATATCCGGTATAGTACATGGTGGGTTGCGTGACGTAAGCCACTCTAGTAGTGGAATAAGTGCTGTACGGATAGCTACGGTAAGGGTAACAGTATCGCGGAGACATATCATCAACAACCACTGAAAAGCAATGAAAAATAGATGAACTTTTTGTGCAGTCATATATGCTCACATGCCAAAATAATGTGCCTCATTCTCAAATTTGTAAAGTCCGTAAGAGGAGCTAGGAACTTTTAAGCAAATTCAATACTTCTCATACATATACCGAATTATTTATTTATTTATATAATACTTTTTGTTGCAAATATAATGATTACAGTAAGATTTTTGGCTAATGTGCACTCTCAAGTCATATTTTTACACACAAAAATAGCAACTAGAATTTTTTTTCCCCCGGTTTGAAAATAACTTGATAAATCCCCTATAACTAAGAAGGCAACTTCTCTGTCTGTCCGTTTACAAATCTGATTCGTGAGCCACGCATTCGTGAGTC
>JAQIXP010003864.1:0-12337 GCA_034700285.1 Proteroiulus fuscus
TGCGATGTGGAAGACTAAGATGCGTCTTGTCTTGCTACAAACCGATTTATGGAAAATCGCAAACACGGACATTCCTCTAGTCAAGGATCGAGATGCGACTTGGCAGAGAGCCAACGAGAAGTGCCTTGCTTCCATTGGTCTCTGCATTGAGGACGAACAACTGATTCATCTGGCGAATGTCGAGTACGGCAGGGATGCATGGACCAACTTGCGAGATGTCCACGAACGCCGTTCCATGGGGAGCAAACTGTTTCTTCGCCGCAAAGTCATGTCGATGAGGTATAAGGCCGGCCCGATGATGACTCATCTTAATGGTATCAAGGAGATAGTTGACCAGCTACGTTCGATGGGGGTCGACCTTGCTCTGGATGAGCAGCTTGCAATCATCTTGAATAGTCTTCCGGACAGCTACGAGCCGCTGATAGTGGCTCTCGAAGGACATGACGAGGACGACCTGACAATCGACTACGTCTGTGGAAAGTTGGTCGATGAGTATCAACGTCAAGTCGAACGTGACGCTGATCCAAGTGAGCCTTCTTGATGGTACTCAAAACGTCTACCGGTCGTGCTAAGCCGCGAACACCACTGCAGCGTCAGTCTGCGACTTCGAGTGGTCAAAAAGCGAAGCCAGTGGAAAACCGCGAGTGTTATCACTGTCACAAGCGGGGACACTTACGTGCGGTCTGCAGGAAATGGCTGAGGCTACAGCAACCATCCACATCTTCCTTGAATTCGCCGCCACAACAGAACCGGAAGGACGAGAGCGTTGACATTTGCGGACGGTTAACCAAAGCGAAGTCTTCCCATCAACATGCAACCTTTGCAGTGAGAGATACAGTGAGGGTCACTGGTACAGTTACGAGTAACTGGTACGTTGACTCTGGTGCCACGAGGCACATGACTTCAAACCGGAGCTTCTTCACGACGCTGCATTCGCAGCATAGTGAAATAACCCTGGCAGATGGATCAAGCATCGACTGCGAGGGAATCGGCAGCGGATCACTCACATGTATCCGCCCAGATGGAAGTCTACAGCCGGTTGACATCAAAGAAGCGCTGTATATCCCAGAACTAGAAGGGGGATTGATAGCAGTGCGCTGCATCACTCAGCAAGCAGGCTACACGGTACAGTTCGACGGGAACAAGTGTAGCATCAATCGGGATGGACAGACTATCGCAACAGCAGGTTTAAGTGGAAACTTGTACAAGCTACGCGTAGCAAACCCTCAAGATACCATGCGAAGTGCATCTTCGGCAACGACGCTTGAGCGCTGGCATCGACAACTCGGTCATCGCGATCCAGCAGCAGTGCGACGACTAATATCCAAGGACCTAGCGACCGGCATCGATGTTGCTAATAATGCATTCCCTGCCATCTGCGAATCGTGTACGATGGGCAAACTGCAACAATGCTCGTTCCCTGCATCTAACAAGAGACGGACGAAAGAGCCTCTTGCAATCATCCATAGTGACGTGTGTGGACAAATGCAGACGGCTACTCCGAGCGGTAATCGTTATTTCGTCACGTGCATCGATGACTACAGCCGGTTTACAATGACCAGGCTGGTGAGGAACAAGAGTGCCGTATCGGATGTTCTTCGTGATTACGTCGCAAGAGTTAAGACGGAGACCGGTCGCACACCAAAGGTATTTAGGACGGACAACGGTCGGGAGTACCGAAACCGACGACTCAAGGCTTTCTGTCAGAGTGAAGGAATTCATCATCGCAGAACCGTGCCTTACACGCCGAAACAGAACGGGGTTGCCGAACAAAAGAATAGGTACCTTGTGGAGATGGCTCGGTGCATGTTGCACGACGCCGATCTGCCAAAGCGTTTTTGGGGTGAAGCGGTAATGACGGCCACGTATCTCCAGAACAGACTGCCTACGCGGACTCATGAGAAGACTCCATATGAACTTTGGCATGGTGAGAAACCTGATTTACGCAACGTGCACGTGTTTGGATCGAAAGTTTACTCCCTTGTCCCACCCCAGAAAAGGAAGAAATGGGACGTCAAGGCATCGATAGGCACATTCATTGGATATGATGGATCGACCGGATATAGCGTACTCAACCGTGACGGGAACAGTAACTATCGCGACGTCCATAAGGATTGAAGAATCTCCTGAACCGGACATGCCGAAGTTCCCACCCAAATGTCTAGAGCCAGAAGGGGCATCCAGTGAACGTGATCAGTATGAGGATAGTGATAGCGATGCGTCCATCACCAGTTCGCCACCGCCTCCGTTGCCTCCAGTGACAACGCCGCCACAACGGGAAGTAATGCGAAGACGTGCTTCTTCAGGCCCCATCAGCGACGTTTCTGGTAGTCCACCTGCAAGCGACAGTGATTCGGACTATGACCCAGAAGATGATGCAGAACTAACTGGCGACCACTATCTAAGTTCAACGTCAATACCAGCATCGCCAGAGGAGACACCGAGAGTGCCAACTCCTGTAGTTGGCCCGCGACATTCGAAGCGGCGTAATTTGGGAGTACCACCTGAGCGGCTTCAATGTGCACAAGAACTAACAGACAGCAATCCAAGGGAACCGGAATCGTGGTAAGCGATGCGTCGATTACCAAATTCGGAGCAGAGTGCCTGGATAGACGCAGCGGAAGCTGAGATGAAGTCTCTGCATGACCACAACGTCTGGGAGCTTGCCGATCTACCCACGGGCAGAAAAGCTATTGCCTGTCGTTGGGTCTTCCGCGTAAAGCAGGATGGTTCAGGGAACATTGCTACGCACAAGGCGCGCCTTGTGGTCAAAGGTTTTTCGCAACGCCCGGGGATCGATTATGACGAGACCTTTTCACCGGTAGTTCGCCATGACACCGTCCGAATGCTACTATGTGTCGCTGCTGTTAAGAAGCTCCACGTCCGGCATTTTGATGTCAAAACTGCCTATCTGTACGGTGACCTTAACGAAGAGCTCTACATGGAGCAGCCTCCTGGTTTTGCAGAGCCCGGCCAGGAAAAGAAAGTGCTTCGTCTTCGCCGTAGCCTGTATGGCCTTCGTCAATCTGCGCGCGCGTGGAACGTCAAAGTCACTGAGGCCCTCAACAGTATCGGATTTGTGCAAGGCAAGGCAGATCCTTGCCTCTTCTCACGACGAGAAACAAATGGAGCCATCACATACGTGCTCTTGTACGTCGACGATCTTCTTGTGGCAGGCGCCTTTGAGTATGTCGTCAAAGCCGTCTGCAAGCAGCTGAACCGGTTTTTCGAGACGAAGGATCTGGGTGACGTCAGCCATTACCTGGGGATGCAGGTGGAACGACATAAAGACGGTTCGTTCCTGATCCACCAGAAAACAAAGATCGTCCAACTACTAAGTGATCACGGCATGCTCGACTGCAAGCCATGTGCTACACCGATGGAGACTGGATACTGGGGTGCAGCGATGGAAGAGAGTCCACTGCTGCCAGACAACCACCAGTATCGGCAGGTGATTGGTTCCCTGCTATATCTAGCGAACGTCTCCAGAATGGATATTGCCGTGTCAGTGTCAATTCTCGCGCGACGTGTCGAAAAACCGACTGTGCAAGATTGGAAGTCGGTCAAACGTGTGCTCCGTTACCTGCACGGTACCGTCGATTTGAAGCTACGTTTGGACTCGGCCAGTAAGCTGGAGCTTACATGTTACATCGACGCCAACTGGGCCGGCGATCACGTGGATCGCAAGTCAACAAACGGCTACCTCTTCCTGCTTGGAAAGTCGTTGGTAGCCTGGTCCAGCCAAAAGCAATCTGTGGTTGCTTTGTCGTCTACTGAGGCCGAGTACGTCGCAGTGTCATATGCGTGCCAGGAACTGTTGTGGCTGCGTGAGCTACAGCATGATCTGGGCATCGATGTCTCCTCCCCGACCGTGGTCCACGAGGACAATCAAGGATGTCTTCATCTGATCGAGTCTGACCGCTGTGGCGCTCGGACCAAACACATCGATGTTCGACATCATTTCATCCGTGATCTTCGGGAACAGCAGTCAGCGAAGTTCGTTTACTGCCCGACGGAATCAATGGTGGCCGACATCCTGACCAAGCCCCTGAGCCGAGAACTTTTGCAGCATTTTCGTCAACAGGCTCAGCTCGTGTAATTTCTTGTTTTTGATCGTGCACGATCGTGGCCGTAATTTAGCCTTATATTGTGTAATAGCCGGCGCGAAACGAGAAGGGGTGTTGGATATAGGCGTTTGCGCGTCAGCACTGTTTGAATTTGGCGCCCATGTTGTATAGCTAAGGCGCTATAGCCTTGTGCCTTTTTGCTTTTTGGACACATGGTAAATCAGCCATGCTGTTCATTTCTCACTCGATGTTTGGTTGCACACGTGTGTGCATCGTTTGCTCTTCTTTTGTGCTTTCCTTGGCAAGTAAATAAACGTTTTATTTGCAAACTGACTGACCACTGCTCTGCTGCTAGTTATTTCAACATTTAAGTTAGCATTTATTAGCATACAATGATGCAATTCATATATTCTTCTTTTTAAATGTCCTGAAATGAAAACATAAGTGTTTGCATCCTTCATTTAGACCATGTTCAAAAAATGGTGTGCAAATATTCAAAAAAAATTGTCAATGCAAATGTCCAAAATATTGTCAAAGCAAATGTTCAAAAAATTGTCAATGCATGCAAATGTCCAAAAAATTGCCAGTGCAATTAGCCAATTGTCCAAAATATTGTTAATGCTAATGTCCAAAAACTTGTTAATGCAAATGTTCAATAAAATTGTCAATGCTAATGTCCAAAAAATTCTCAATGGAAATGTTCAGAAAACGGACAATTACCAATTCTTATTTATGACACATTTTAACAAACATCAATGTAGATTAACCCAATCGTTTTATTTTCACAAAACACGAGTTTTATGGTGATAATAGAAGATAATGATTTAATGGAAATAAAACAACTTATACCCTTCATTTCCTTCTTGAACGTGTTCTTTTGAAATGCTAATATATATATGCATATATCTGTCTATATGCCAAGTACCTATCGTGTTTAGCCTTTGAATTGAAGATAATTGATTTATTTTTAACCCCATTGTCATTCCTAATCTTATCTTTGAAATTTATTTGATTGAGAATGAGCTTATTTGCATTCAATGGATGCCATTTCCCTATTTGAGATGTTTACTAGGATTTTCTCTATAATGCCAGTGATCTCAGACTATCTAAAAGGTTGCATTTATATATGTTTATGAGCTGTGAGCACCAAAACTGCAAGCGTGAAATAGTATGAAACTGTTTTTAATATTCTAAAGTTAATACAAAATATTCTTCAGATATTCATAAAATTCAGAAACTTGAGGAAACTTGGAGGTTCCAGAAATTCTGAAATTACACAACAGTTGATTTCCCACCTCCCAAATGAATTTCTGGATTTCAGGGGGCCGGAATTTACCTCTGTGCCTATAGCCCGAGACACGGTTCAAACGGCCCAGATTATTGATAGGCTTTTATATATTATCATCTTGTTTTGATATCAGCATCAGTTTACCTATCTTTTAAAAATAACTGTCCATAAAATGAGACTGTCCTTTAAGCCTTCCAGGAAAATGACTGTTTACTACTTTCTGTAGTTGTAATTGAACATTGAACATAACTAATATTGTATATCTCAACAACACTCTAACCTAAGGACAAAACTGTGGTACAACTTTATTAATGAGGTAATAAGATGTGGAATGAGTGATCAAGTGAAGCTGAAACAAAGCAAAGAAGCACATGACAAGAGCTGAAGGCCAAACAATCAATTAACTACCAATAGTCCTCGACAACCTAACTTTGCAGCTGATAATACGGTACCAAATGACTTACAGCTGCAGACAGCCAATATAACATTTTTGGTACATAGGATATAAGCCATTCAATTGATTTTCAGTTATCTTTATATACAACAGAAACATTGTTTGCTATTGTTTAGGAATGTATATTATAAATACTTGGCTAAAGTTCTTTGTTTAGCTATATGAACAAACAAACAAGAACTCCATCAAATATTTGATTTTTGGACAGTTTTTCTTTTAATAAGTAATTGAGAAAAAAGCATTTCATTGAGCATTGCAAAAATGTATTTAGGCATGTATTAAAAACTGCATTTTAAATACAGAATGCATTTTAAAATGTATTTTCAATTTTCTTTCAATAAAGTGAATTATTATTGATTTTTCTAAAAATGCATTTACAAATTTTATTTTATTATTTATTTAAAAAAACATTTAATTTAAATAGCAAAATTCATTAATAAATTGTTTAATAAAATATTTAGAAGCACATTTTGATTCATGTGTATTATGTTTGCACACATTGCATTTTAAAATACATTTTAGTTTGTCTTTTAATGAATGCACTAAATTATTATGAGCCATAATGTACAGTTCTAAAAGTGTTGATGCATTTGAAAATACATTTTTTGTGGTAAATATCACTGGCTCTGTATTTCTTTTAAATATATGAATTTGTTTTTTAGATGGACTGCTGCTATTGATATTTTTAAGTATGATTACATAAAATGCCAAAATACAAAAATATTATAGTCAATTATCAAATATTTTGATAAAATTTGGCAAAATATCTTTATTTCAGTCACCAATGTGGAATTGTTTTCAGAAATATGCTTACATTTTGCTTACACCTAATGAATTTATAGAGCATCACAGTTCACAATGAAACAACATTACTTCCTCAATTTCCTCAAATCTTTATTGTTGATCATTTGAAAATTAAAACTGGGCATTGCTTTTGCAATGCACGTATGTCATTAAGCCTAATTGTATTGCTCTCATTGACAAATTAATTGACGTTTGTTACCATGCTTCAATTGAAAAGGAAATCTTAGTAACAACATTTAAGGATGTTAATTGCACTGGAAACTAAGTGTATTGCTTTAAATAAAATAATGAATTCATACAATGATGTTTAATTAACTCGAGTGTTTGTTATTTATTATTTACAATGAATGTGCTAAATAAACCGAAGTAATTGCCTTTTTCATAATATTGTTTTAAATAATAAAAATATCCAACATAATTAAATTTAACATCATATATGAAACCCTAATTAAAGCCATAGAAAATTCCACAGCTGGAAATAAGTAGCTCTGTTTTCATTTTAGATGATGAAAAGGTTTCATTGAAATCACTACTTCATCTCATGTGCAGTTTAGATGTTGATGAAAAACTCAGCTAATATGTTGACATTTATTGTACAGAAAATTCAATATGAAAGTCGTACTTTATAGGTAATAATTATCCAGCTCGTAAAATTTGGATTATATTTTGCTATCAACAAAGCATATTTTCACTGTATATACAGGGTGATTCAGAATAGCTAACCGTCCCAAGAATTTTAATAAATATGCATTAAAACGAAATATAGTTCGGTGCAGAATATATAATCAAGGGTAAAGAATCCAATAGTGCCAAAAAAATTGACCTTTAATCTAACCTTCAAGGTCATTGAAAATCTAACTTTTCATTGATTAAAGGTAGAGCAAATAATTTAAATTATAGAAATTATAAAAATTCTAAACTCCTTAAGTAAAGAATCTAAGATACCGTAACCATTTTTAAAAGGCAATGCAAACAATGGCCACTATTATACTAGATTCAATGTAAATTTATTAACAGTTATGAACCCTTTATAGAACAGCAAAATAAACAGAAAAGCACTAACCCAGATTGAATTTAAAAATTCAGTAAACCAACCTAAACAAAGAAAAACCACAAAAATGTTCTGTTTTCGTTTACTGTTAGAATAAAAGATAATGTGAAGGTTTACTCAGCGTCCAATCGATGCATTTAAGTTTGTCCATTTCCACTTCTATTTCAGGAATGATATTGGTGCTATTTGATACCCGTTTCGTTTTGTTTTATTGAATTGTTAATGGGCTCGGAGGGAAAGTAAAATATATATCATTTGGTCCGGCAAAGTGTATTTCTCACCAATGATAACTGGAGTAAGAGTATATTCCTTAAATGAACCGAGAAATATTAGAAGAGGGAATCTTTACCCAAGTTCGAGATACGTATTTTAGGGATCAACAACCTCATAGTGGCAAACGTACTGTGAAAAGATGTATACATCTGTGCAAAATCTTCTTTGAGGGAAAATATTTATCAAATATATTAGATTAGCACTTCACTATAGTGTTGCAAAAATGCGATTTTTAGATCGAAACTGGATTCTAAAATATGAGATTTACGGTTAAAGCTAACCATTGAATATGGTTATTCCAGGATTCTTAAAAATGATTTGTTGTTGTGGAAACGCCTTTAATTTAGGTCCTTTTCATTTGTCATAACACTATTTTTCTGAATACATATCATTAGTTTAGAATAGCTAAACTAAACTACTTTCACAAGTAGCAAAAAATGTGTTATTTGAAAGATGTGAGCGAAGTGGCATTTTTTTCTAGTACAGTGTATTGCTTTAAAGGGAAAGTCGCAACTTGTTTGTTTTTCAAACACTATCAACAAACAATGGTAAAAGGCATTGAAATTGAAATGTTAATTGGAATTACTATTTAATAAAAACATTTACTTGAGCCTGATTTGTTAATAAAAATTAGTTTTCATAACTTGAAGATTTTTCTGGAGAACATTATAGCATCACAAATGGATTAAGTTGAATGTTCCATGCAATTTTAGCAGATATTAATCAGTGATCTTTGGTTCATAAAGGTATATCCCCTTAATTTTTAACCATTAAGTAAATAATGTGATAGTGGATATCTTTTTTAGCAAAAAGAAACGTGAACCATATATGATAATGCCAAAACATTAACACTTTCAATGGATAAAATAAGCCAAGATAACTATAGATGGCGCCAACGATATCCACTTTAGAAAAATTGTGGTTTTCAAATAATGGCGATCTGTTAATTGGCAAAACTAATATTAATGCTATTCTCACCAGCTGTTTATACTTGATTTAAGGAGAAAAATAAATATGTAATTGAATAAATATTCAGTGCATTTTAAAATGAATTCATTAAAATAATATCTTAAGTTAAACTAATCAATTTAGATAATATTCCCATTTAGTTTATTATATATAGGCAAATTTTGGCCTTATGACTATGCAAATATAGTTGGTGTGCAGGATCGCAATGCGAGGTAACAAAAAGAGTCACCCACTTATGATCTACCTAAATATAGAAAGTACCACATATATGAAATCAATGAAATATTCAGAGAGCAGTGCATTCACGTTTTTGCAGTTGGGTTTTAAGTTATCTTATGATGTAGTTAAGAACTTCGCCTGAACTGGATCACAAAAATGCATTGTCTGATCATATCGCAAAAATGAACCTATTGTCAATCTATTTTTTTGTTACTCTGGATGGAATAGCAATACTTTGTGCTTGATTTCTCAATAATGCAATAAATGAATGGCAGAAATGTAAAGTGTTGTCATAGTAACCATAGTGCAGGATACAATTTCAGCGTTTCGAAAAGATATCTTGCCCTTTCTTCACATTTACACAGCTGCACATGCTACAGTATGCCATTAAGACTATTCTAATTTATACATAGAAAGTATCATGTTGTATAAATAACACACAAGAAAACAATTGTCTGCCAACTGGCCCTAACATCGAGCTTATCCTCTGCAACTTATGGTACACCCTGTATATGAGGCATAGGCCTATGTCTAAAATCATTTTATGTCCAAATTCTAGTATATTTACAAACAGCCATATAAAAATATACTTTCATTCACTATTTGTTAATTTGCTTAATTTACCAATTTGAAGGAACATTTATTTTGATAATGCATGGTTGCCTTCACGTGGAAGATAAAAGATTAGTGACAAAGCTTGTCCAAACAATGATATTTATTTACTCTCTCAGTAATGAGTAGATCTACTTAGTTTGCTATTGTCACATCGTCAACATACCCAATACCTGGCCACATAAGCAATAATAACATTACTGCTGGTATGTATACAAAACAACAAAATGTTAATATATTTAATCGAATTTATTGTGTCAATTAGTTTGTACAAGCAAATTGAAATGCTGGAAAAGGTGTTTACCACCAGCATGAAGAAACCTCTTAATTAATTCTATAAAATGAGAGTGTCTTAAACTTTAATTTAGATCTTTCTAAGTTCATGGAATTAACTTTGTGATATTCTCATAATGAATTACAAAAATAAATAAATGTACCCTGGTAGCTCAAGAAAGGGAAAGTTGTTTTCTTGCTCATTTCTTCATTAGAGATTGTCATTTCTGGCATTCTAAGCATTTCATTTACCATCTCATATCCGCTTGCCATAACATTACTCTGTAAGGCATCATTTCCTTAGACATTAATGCCACTATGTAAGTATGTGTAAAGATATCTCTTTTCACAGCTTTAACTAATGTTATTGCATGGTGGATGGATCTAGTTGGGGGTAATTGTGCAAATAATTTCCTTTCATTGTTTCCTTAATAGATGCAATAGTCTATGTGTTCAGTTGGAACACATACCCACATATGAAAAGAATATCCTTTCCAAAACACAATTTCTTGAAATATAATTATGATTTGCATATTATAATTTAAAATGTAAATATATTTTACTTATATATGTCTAACGTTATCATGCTATTTGTCTCAATTTACATATTTATTACATAATCTACTAAAACACATATATACACTTATATAATTCTCAATATACGAGGTTTATTTTTAAAACCTACTCATATAAAGGGTGATCCAGAATTATAACCTAATTTCTATTTTGATGTAGTTTCACCAATAATGATATTAAAATAATAATTTTACTGTTATATTGAATTCTGTTCTATGTTATTGCATAATTCTAACAAGTTATTTTTCTGGATGAGGGCTAACTGCTTCATTTTAATAATAATAATAATAATTTTTATTTATGTGCTCGTTAATGAATATAAAAGAAGCAAAAATAACATGAAAAGGGGAAAACCCATCTGTATAAACAGAGCATGCCATGAAAGTAATATAAAAAGTCACATAGATTAACATAATAATGCAATATAAAATAACATCAAAAATAATTTACATTTGGTATAAAAATACTACCATCAATATCATGATGGATCATTTTTCGCCCTTCTTTAAATCATAATTTTATGAGCCAATCATCTCATCTTGGGTAAACCATCATTCCATCGGCTATGGATGGCCCACATTTATCCCAATCGTGTGTGGACTAGGCTGAAGTCCTCGAAACCGCTTAAGTTATGATTTTGCCTACAGATATATGATGACAAAGGAAGGTTCAGAAAGGCTGGGAAGGAATGCAGTCGTGGCCGACTTTCTAGAGGTACTGCCCCGGTATTTGCCTTAAGGCCCTAAGGCCTGAGAAGGGAGAATCATGGGAAACCACAAAAACCATGATTAAGGAACCAACCTTTTTGGGAATTGAACCCAGTTTTTGCAAATGCGAGGAGGGAATGTTACCAGGTAACCACACTGGCTCGGTATAGAACCAATCATCTGGAATAGAATTGTGTTATTATCTTGCTATTTTAAGTAGTTTCATAAATTTTAACTTTCGTCTAGTTTCTAAACTCAATAATTCCAAACCTGGCCACTGCAAATAATAGGGTATGGCCTATCAATTATACTTTTGAAAATAAATACCTTTTGTAATTCGTTTTTTATTCTTTTCTAATTAAGCATTTTAAGATATATTAGGAGCCCAAGCTATGCTGTCATATTCCATAATTGCTAGAATATATGTACAATACCGTCTCAATAAAATGTTTGGTCCCATTTCTATACTAATATTTTTAGTTAATGCCCAGGTTTTTAATGATTTATTAACTATAATATTACAATTCTCATTTAATGAAAATTTATTATCAAGTATTACTCCTAAATGTGAATGTTGAAGACTATATACTAAAAGTTTTCCATTGATTATAAAGTTAAAGTTCAGCAAAGCTGATATCATGGGCACGGTTTGACAAGGCTGAGAAAAGTTTGGTTATCAGGCATCACAGAAATATTGAGTGGCTGCCGAGAAGCCCAGACTTAAATATATCAAAATTTTTCTCTGGGGAACCTGAAAGAATGAGTGAACCATGGTGGTCTTGTTGTAACACTCCTGCCTGGCATTCAGGAGACCTGGGTTCTAATCACAATGTCTTCTTCCTTGCCATGGTTCTTCCAGGTGAATGCTGGGGCAGTTCCCCTAAGTTGGCCATGACCACACTAATCCTTCCTCCTCCCAAGCAGGCCCGGACTGGCCTATGGGGGTGAAGGGGCAATCCCCCCTGGGGCCAGCTGGGTTAGGGGGCCAACTGGGTTAGGGAGGCCAACTTTGGCCAATTAATCGTAACTGTATAATCTGCATTC
>JAQIXP010003865.1:0-12337 GCA_034700285.1 Proteroiulus fuscus
GTTCAATTTTGTGAAAAATTTCACGTCTATGTAAAATAGCATGGGAAAACGGAACAATCAACTTTGAAAATCGATAAATTCATTCGGAATGCATGTGACGTCATAATCATGCATCCGTTTTTACTAAAATTAATATTCTTTAATAAAAATCAAACCCCATCGTTGAACTTTAACCCATTCTTGAGTTAGTACAGTTTGAAGAAAACGAATTTAACGATGAAATCCCCATAGGCCCACGATGTTAAAAGTGTGGACAGCCCCCTTAAATTTAGTTCTCAATATACAATCCTAATCATATTTTCTCCCTTTAGAAAAGAAAGCAGACTATAAAATAATTTAACAAATTTCAGTATTTTTTAAAAATAAAACCATGCTAATGTGAACGGCATCTCATACTTTCGATATCACATTTCCTTTTTTCTGAAAATTAAATATAATTTCGGGGAGAAAAATGTAGAATGCATTTCGTGTTAAATTTATCAGTGAATTTATTACAGCCAATTTTTATACTACCACAACGGCGTTCCATACTACGCAGCGTTTTCACATATCAGAATCCCAGAATAAACATTGAATTCCTGATAGTAACCAGTCTTAATTAATATTTACCTAATTTACAATTCTAACAGGAAAAAAATCACATTCTTCCAGGTGCAATTCACACAATTCAAGAAATTCCCAGGCCTTCTATTTTTCCTGAAAACTGATTTCCTTGGCCTACCCCACCCCAAATCCAACGAGGAAAACAAGGGATACAAACACAGCAGCAGTTTCCTGAACAGCACAAACCTATTCATTATATAACCAAAAATTACAAACAACATTTTTAATTACCGGTTTAATTAGTATTAATTTCCGTCTGGGGCTCGCTTTATCCTTTCGCAAATTCCGAGGGCGCCGACCCCTTAGGCCTTGCCACGGATTACCGCTGGAAGTCGGACTATGCTCGTTGGGCAACGGCAAAACATGCAGCATTTTTGCACTAAAATATTTTCACGAAAATTCACAAATTCGCGTATCCTTGATATTTCGGATTCCAGTAAAATTCCACAAGGAATGCGAACAAAAACATTCAAAGAATTTTTCTTCCACTAGGCCTACACCGCGTCATAAGCCTAAAGCTCGATAAACCGAGATTACGACAGCCGCTACGGTCACTCTGCAAACGGCATGCCGAACCGCGGCCTCGTCGGGCTTATATCGCTGGCGAGGCATCACAAAGACCGACATTTTTCTGACGTAAAATTACACATTTTTCCTCAATAAGCTCACAATAAAACCGCACTGACAATAAATCCGTTTTTTCTTTTCAAAATATTTTTCATTAAAACAAAAGACTCTCCAAATATTTCACGCGTTTTCACATTAGAAGAACTGTTCAAAGCTTCCGTCAAATTACTAATGAACTAATTTCACTTGTCGACTCGCCCACCTTCCCTTTCGGAAAAATGGACTTTCCCAAACCGAGAGCAGCTAGCCAATAGGGTGCCGCCTCGGTACAAAATCGACCAATAGAAAACGCCCAGGCAGGCATATCATTAAAAGTGCATAAAAATGGCACACAGGTGTTTTTTATTTTAGCAAAAAAAATAAATAAAAAAAACAACATGGCCACGTGCTCCAGCTTTTTTCGAAACCGAAATTTAATTTTAGGTTTCTGAAGTCTTGCAACATTGTCACGAGGTGCATTTGCCTTCTTTTTCTAATATCTACTCAATACACACCAATGAGTGCATTACTCTTCAGGGGTAGAAAAACTTGGGTGAATTTTCAACATAAAGGTGAATCTCTTGTGTCGCAAAAAAATAAATAAATAAATAAATTAAAAACAATGGAAAATATTGACAGCGCTGACGGATGAAAAATTGGGGGAATCCAGACGATTTACTTTCGAGAAATGAGGGTGAATCCCAAGATTTCTATTACATGGGGTGAATCCCAAGAGTTGTATTACACGGAGTGAATCCCAAGAGTTGTATTACACGGAGTGAATCCCAAGATTTGAATTACATTGGATGAATCCCAAGATTCCTATTCCATGGAGTGAATTCCAAGATTTGAATTACATGTACATGGGGTGAATCTCAGGATTTGTATTCCATGGAGTGAATTCCAAGATTTCTATTATATGGGGTGAATTCCAAGATTTCTATTACATGGGGTGAATTCCAAGATTTCTATTACATGGGGTGAATCCCAAGAGTAGTATTACACGGAGTGAATCCCAAGATTTGAATTACATTGGATGAATCCCAAGATTTCTATTATATGGGTGAATCCTAGGATTTGTATTCCATGAAGTGAATTCCAAGATTTGTATTATATGGGATGAATCCCAGGATTTTTATTACATAGGGTGAATCCCAAGATTTGAATTACATTGGATGAATCCCAAGATTTCTACTCCATGGAGTGAATTCCAAGATTTCTATTATATGGGTGAATCCTAGGATTTGTATTCCATGAAGTGAATTCCAAGATTTGTATTATATGGGATGAATCCCAGGATTTTTATTACATAGGGTGAATCCCAAGATTTGAATTACATTGGATGAATCCCAAGATTTCTACTCCATGGAGTGAATTCCAAGATTTGAATTACATGGGGTGAATCTCAGGATTTGTATTCCATGGAGTGAATTCCAAGATTTCTATTACATGGGGTGAATCCCAAGATTCGCATTACATAGGGTGAATCCCAAGATTTGAATTACATTGGATGAATCCCAAGATTTGTATTCCATCAGGTGAATCCCAAGATTTGAATTACATGGGGTGATTCCCAACATTTGAATTACATGGGGTGAATCCCAAGATTTGAATTACATGGGGTGATTCCCAACATTTGAATTACATGGGGAGAATCCCAAGATTTGAATTACATGTGGTAAATCCCAAGATTTGTATTCCATGGAGTGAATTCCAAGATTTGTATTACATTGGGTACTTTTTTACTGATACTTCCCTTCTGAATTCTGGGAATTGAATTGAATTCTAGGATTCAAAGTCCAGAGGATGATTTAAAAAATTCGCCTTTCATGCTTTGGATAAGTCCCAAACCAGTCTTCGAATAAAATCCCAAGTCAGCCTCAGTAGAATGTGAATGTGAATTCCCAGTGAATCTCTGAATAATCTTGTTAATCCTAAGCATAAAAATGGAGGTAAAATAAAATCACTCGCGAATCAAGAGCCTCAAGTGAATCACAAATACTACAACACTGGCAAGTTTATCCAAGTAATTCTCAAATTGAATTTGAGATTTGAAATCCCACTGATTCCCTAGATAATCTCGTGAATCCTAAGCTTCGATAACACAGAGAAGACATTATTTTAAAACAATATGGCGACGGTAACTGCAAGCACAATTACACTTTTTAATATAATTTCATTTTCCGGTTTTAACTGCATCAGAAAGTGTGTTGCTCATTGTTATTTTTAAATTCAAGCGCAGGAAAAAACTGAAATTATAAGCAGGAAATTATACGATTTTTATAGGAAATTGCATGAACCTTTTTTACACTTTAAAATTTGGAGAAAAAAAAAATGCATTAGGCCTATTATTTTTTTTCCCAATACAAAAATGGAAATTTCCATAATGTAAAAAATTCAAGGTGTTCGTGTCAGCCTCCGTACAGAATTGTAAAAAAAGCACAGATCCGTTTAGCTTTTGACACCACGTGTCAAGGCTGAATGCTAATATTTCATCAAGGGTCAACACAAAAGTTTCCCCCATTATTTTTAACATGCAACCCAATGCATTTTTCCCACATTTAATCGTTTCACCACGGGCAAACGATGTAAAATCCCGCATCCAAACTTTCTGAGATATCTCCCTTACTCTTCCCAGGATAAAATCCAGAAAAATCCCTAAGTTTCCAGTCAGCAAAAAAACAAAATGGCGGCTAGCCCCATTCCAAAAAAAGACGATAATGTACTTCCTCATAGCAACAGAAAACAAGTAAACAAATGGAAAATGCAAGAATTCGCACACAATGGGGATTTAATTAGAATTTTTATTAATAAGAATATGATTAAAATAGTCAGCCATGCATTAAATTCCTTAAAGCCCCCCTGTGGGTTTCCGTAGAAAAATTCCGTGTGCTCTTTTTGTTTGCTTATTTACTGGGTCACAAACATAAAACTTTCAATAAATTTTAAAATTTTCAGGAATTTCAGAATACGATGACCTTTGCGTGTCCTTAGGGGGCGCTGGTATCCTACCTTCAGGGGATGCACGTGCAAACATAACCTAGATTCCCAGAATCCTAATACTAATAATTAACTAGCATTAACTTATTAATAGGAACGTGTTACAAAGAAACACCTTAAGGGATCACACAAAATATACCTGTAACAACATTGTTAATCGGTTTGTTTTAGGCCATATTTATTTTAGTGGAACAATGGGGACGTCCATAAATTACTTCCAAAAACGCAAGCCTAATAAGCCCCATTCAATTATGCCCACCATATTATGGTAACAGTGCTGCTAGATAACAGATCCAAGGTCCAATAAAATGCTCCTAAATGCAAATTAGGTAATTAAAGGGGTGTCCATAAATTTAGACCTACTTACAAAACCACAATGAACTATATAAACCGGAATGGTTAACAACTGCTACAATATTATAGTAGCAGTGCTGCCAGATAACAGATCGAAGGCCCAATAAAATGCCCCAAAATGCTAATTAGTAAATTAGGGGCGTCCATAAATGTAGGCCTACTTTCAAAAACCCAAATGCAGTAGCTATTATGCCAGTATGCCAGCATGGATCAATAATTGCTGCAATATTATGGTAACAGTGCTGCCAGATAACAGATCGAAGGCCCAACAAAATGCCCCAAAATGCAAATTAGGTAATTAACAGGGTGTCCATAAATTTCAGCCTACTTACAAAAAACACAATGAACTATATCCCAGCATAGTTCAATTACTGCTGCAATATTATGGCCACAGTGCTGCCAGATAACAGATCTAAAGCCCAATAAAATTCCCCAAAATGCAAATTAGTAATTTAGGGGGCGTCCATAAATGTAGGCCTACTTTTAAAAACACAATAAATTATATTCCCACATGGTTCCATTACTGCTGCAATATTAAGGTAACAGTGCTGCCAGATAACAGATCCAAGGCCCAATGAAATGCCCAAAAAAGCAAATTAGTAATTTAGGGGGCGTCTATAAATTTCAGCCTACTTACAAAACCACAATCAACTATATCCTTGCATGGTTCAACAACTGCTGCAATATTATGGTGACAGTGCTGCCAGATAACAGATCCAAGGCCCAATGAAATGCCCCAAAAAGCAAATTAGTAATTTAGGGGGCGTCCATAAATGTAGGCCTACTTTCAAAAACCCAAATGCAGTAACTATTATGCCAGTATGCCAGCATGGATCAACAATTGCTGCAATATTATGGTAACAGTGCTGCCAGATAACAGATTCAAGGCCCAATAAAATGCGAATTAGGTAATTAAGAGGGCGTTCATAAATTTCAGTCTACTTGCAAAACCACAATGAACTATATCCTTGCATGGTTCAACAACTGCTGCAACATTATGAGGACAGTGCTGTCAGATAACAGATTCAAGGCCCAATAAAATTCTCCAAAATGTAAATTAGTAATTTAGGGGGCGTCCATAAATGTAGGTCTACTTTCAAAAACACAATGCAGTAGCTATTATGCCAGTATGCCAGCATGGATGCAATATTCTGGTAACAGTGCTGCCAGATAACAGATCCAAGGCCAAATAAAATTACCCAAAATGCAAATTAGGTACTTAAGAAAGCGTCCATAAATTTCAGCCTACTTACAAAAACACAATGAACTATATCCCCGCATGGTTCAAAAACTGCTGCAATATTATGGGGTCAGTGCTGCCAGATAACATATCCAAGGCCCAATAAAAATGCCAATTAGGTCATTTCAAGACTCACAACTGATGAAAAATTATAAACTAGGTAATTTAGGGGGCGTCCATTAATTCCGGTCTACTTAAACGCATTGAACTATATCCCGGCACGGCTCAATTAATGAACTGCAATGGCAATGGTAACCGTGCTTCCAGATAACATAGCCGAAGTACAAAAATTGTCGAAACAAACTACACAGACCATATTTGTTCGCCCCACCCCCACGCTAACCTTAATTTTCCACACAAAAAAACTAAACTAAAATTACAGAAAAATTGATAATTTTTTTTTCCTGATTCCAATTAGCCTAGAAAGTCATCCATGGGAGAAGTAACTACTGCCTAATTATTACCACTAAACACGCTATGTGATATGCCTAATGCTATCCTAACCACGCACACACGGCCAAAAGCAGTATAGATAACGAAATGAGGACCTAAAATGCAAAGGAAGAAAAATTAATGTAGGCCAGCTGTAATTAACCAGGAAAAAAATTGCAAAATTTCTGAAAAGTGAAATGAATCTTCATTGGCTAAAATCAAAAAAAAATTGATTTGAAATGATGCAGAACCAATTATTACAGGACATCAAGGCCAGAAGGGTCGCCATTTTGCATTTTATCTGCACTCTCTACAATTCTCTACGGAAGTCTTGACAGAGATTTTGGAAAAATCTCAAAAATTCCCAAAAATTTTAACGATTTCAAAATTCAAATTATTCTCAAGAATTCAAAATTCAAAGTATTCTCAAGAATTCAAAATTTAAAAGAGTCATAACAATCCTATAAAATTCTCAAATTTGGTAAGAGATTCACAAATTTTGTAAGACATTCACAAAATCTGTAAGATTTTGTGACTCATAAAATCATTCAAGATTCCAAAATTCACAATATTCTCCAGAATCACAAATTTCATTGAAATTCCAAAAACCTCTAATAGGTCTATTCACAACATTTTCAAAGATTCATAAAATATTTCCTCAAAAATGTTATAGTGAATCACAAAATTATCAAGAATCCAATTCTACAATTCACAGAATCTTCTACAGCTTCAATTCAGAATCTTCTGTAGTTCCAATTCAAAATCACAGAATCTTCTGGAGTTCCAATTAAAAAATTCACAGAATCTTCTGCAGTTCCAATTCAAAACCACAGAATCTTTTAGAATTCCAATTCTAAAATTCACAGAATCTTCTACAGTTCCAATTCAAAATCACAGAATCCTCTAGAATTCCAATTCTAAAATTCACAGAATCTTCAACAGTTCCAATTCAATAATTCGCAGAATCATCTACAGTTCCAAAATTTCTAAAATTCCTAAAAATCTTGTACAGTTCCTATTCAAAATCACAGAATCTTCTACAGTTCCAATTTAAAAATCACAGAATCTTCTAGGATTCCAATTCAAAAATCACTGAATATTCTAGGATTCCAATTCACAATCACTGAATATTCTAGGATTCCAATTCAAAAATCACTGAATATTCTAGGATTCCAATTCAAAATTCACAATACATGTAGGCTTACCAGTATTCTCAAGAATCGAAAATTTCACAAAATATTCATATAATTCCAAAATTCACTAAAATTCATAAATTCAGTAACAGTGGGGATATCCATCCAGGGTTAAAAGTTAACTCTTGGTGTTTGTGCTAAACCTCAACTCAAATCAATAGGATTTTTCACTAACCCTCAACTTAACCCGAGGTTTTAATTTTAACCCTGAATGGATCTCCTCACTGTAAGAGATTTACAAAACCATCTATAAGATTTTAAAAAATTCAATAAGGTTCACAAGAATCTATAAAAAGTCCCAAACTTCTCAAAGACTCGCAAGAACACCTTTAGAACATATTGCTTGATTTACAAAATCCATCAGATATTCCCACAAAATCCCCATTACATACATTCACAGGACGTGCTCAAGATTCACCAGGGATTTACGTTAAGATTCACTCAACACGTCCAACATTCTGTCGTCCCCAAAATTACGGAGTCTTATTACCAAACTCACATTCAATTAACAAAAAATGCACCATGGCTCAAAACGTCCAACAAAAGCAAAACTCAAGTTTCAATTCAATTCAACTCAGTAAAGGCAATGGCATTTGCTATAAAGGCGTATAATCCCCCAATCAGGAGGAATTATGGGATTTTTTTTCATTGCTATTTCTTTCTTTTCTTTTACTATAATTAAATGCACTCATTGTTATTATTATCTGGGCATTGTTTAACAACATTCGTTTTCAACCCTTTCATCCCTACTCTATAATTACAAAAAAAAACATACAAAAAACAAGCTTGTTTTTTTATAGCATGGAAAACAATAACAACAATGATATGCTATTTAATTCCGAATGAATATGTAATTGGAAGAAAATTGTGAGTCACTGAAAACCTCCCATCAAATGGTTTTGTTCTCGTTCGAGTGAACTAAATTACATATTTTTTTCTAAAAAAAAAAGACATTTTTTGTAGTATTTTGCAAAAAAAAAAAAGTATAAAAACGTTGAACCAGCGCCATCAAGAGTATAACACTAAAGAGTGAACATTCTATGGAACCTTATTTGTTTATTGGTATGGGACATTCTATGTGCTTTTTAGCACTTTCCAATTTACAACACTGCATGAAAGTGGCATGTTTATTGGCTCACCAGATGGATTCTTGAATCCCTGAAATAATACAGATGCAGATGCATCAAGAATAATGAGCCTGATTTTTTTAATACAAGTCAATTCAGCAACATCAAGGCCATGCAATGAATCCAGTGAATCTCAAATGAACATTTAAAGAGAATCTCGAGTGAATCTTGCGAAATCCAAGAAAATCATGCGGATTTCCAAAGGAAACCGTTTGAGTAAATTACAAATGAAATATTTAGAGCAGGCCCCCTACATTCAAAGTGATCCCTTTGGTAAATTTTAAATCCAGTGAATCTCAAATGAACATTTTAGGAGAATCTCAAGTGAATCTTGTGAAATCCAAGAAAATCATGCGATTTTCCAAGTGAAACCGTTTGAGTAAATGCCAAATGAAATATTTAGAGTAAATGCAAAGTGAATCCCTTGGGTGAATTTTAAATCCAGTGGATCCCAAATGAACATTTTAGGAGAATCTCGAGTGAATCTTGTGAATCTCTTGGGTGAATCTCAAATTAATCACTTTTGCAAATCAGTAGTAGGGAAACTTTTGGGTGAATCCCAAGTGAATCTTTCGACTTTCGGGTTCATTGTGTGAAATCCAAATAGGGCCTATACAATTTTTTTCGAGAAAATTTAAAGTTAATCTTTTGGATGAACCGTAGTGAATCTTGAGTGTGAATTCCTAGTGGAATCTTTTACATGCAATCCAATTAAGTGAATTTTTCGGGCGAATCTCAAGTGAATCTTTCGGGTGATTTCCAAAAACTGAAATCTTTCAGAACATAGGTTAAAACATGGCCCTACATTAGCCTTCCATTGCAGGTAAATGAACATTGTAATCTATTGGGTGAACTCATACTTCACACCTTCCAGTTCACTCTCTCGTTGAACGAACCCAAGGCAGCAGAATCCAAGATGGCAGCTGCGCAAACCAAAGAGCTGACAGTTGGCTTATTCAATGCTGAAGAGGATTCCACTTGCCAAAACACGCTGACAGGAACTGAATGAATCTCGCATCTGACGTCACAAACAACAACAAAAATATCTGACGTCAGCAAGTTTTGCCACATGTCAACAAGAAGCTCACCAAGTGTTTTTCAGCCAATCAGCTGACTGCAGCAACATTATTTTTAGAACGGTTTAAAAACAGAACTTAAAAGTAGTTCTAAGAGTCGAGTAAATACCCCTTTCACATGGATATTTCTATAGGGATCTACACTAATCTTGCACATTGATCATGATAATAATTTTCCATGTGAATGTATGCAGTATGTGATTAAGCAATAAGAAAACTTTCATTCATTTTTGAAAAAGCTAGATTTGATGGAAAAAAACCTGTCACATGAGGTATCCATGTTGTTGTTTTTTTTACAAAAATAAGTGGCGCCATCTACTGACTAATGTAGCTTACTATCTTTGGATTTTGTCGGCCATGTTCGGAATTAACGCTCATACCCACTCATTAGTAAAAATGCGAAGCCATACACGGACGCTTTCAATGGTTTACAAAAGCAGCCACTAGGTGGCGCCAGTACTTATTCAAATCATTTTTTTTTACCATGTGAATGTATGTTATTGAGCAAATGAAGATTATTGAAACTTAAGGAAAACTTAAATTGAATTTGGCATACAATAAATATATTTGGAAAAAGCCTGTCACAGGAAGTAACCATCCTTTTTTTTTTTTACAAAAACAAGCGGCGCCATCTACTGACAATGTAGACAACTACCTTTGGATTTTGTCAGCCATCTTAGGAATTCAAAACTCATAGCTATTCCATTGACAAAAGCTGAAGCCATATAGGCATACAAACAACTTGAATGGTGCAATTTACAAACGTAACTACTAGGTGGCGCCAGTACCTATTCAAATAATAAGACAAGATGGCGCCGTCCATGTATTTTAGAAAAATCACGATTCCTGAAAAATGGCAAGTCTGATGCAAATATTAATTTAGCGGTCGTGTTTCATAATGATTGGCTGATGCATTATGGGCCTGTGGCATTCTGGGTACAGTGTAATGCAAAATGCTGGACAAAAAAGCACGGATTGCCCATTTTCGCGCAGTTCAATTCAACTTGCAAAAATGCATTGAAAATGCAAGGACCGTGTGAAACCACCTTGGTTATTTATTTGGCCACAGTCAACAAAGGAGCGCCGTACACAAACGCAGGATATGTTACCTAATTTGGTATTAAAAGCCGCAAAAACGCTTTGTTTTTCCCAATTCGAATCGGGCCAAAAGCAACCAAATTTTTTCACAGGACGGCCGCCATCTTGGAATTCCGTTCCAAAACTTGGCCCCTTGGTCTTTACCCTGCAGCCCTCTCCAACAACAACAACAACAACTGTCATTAACCCTAACAGGAATTTACACTCTTTGTTTGCACGTGTTCCTAAAAAGCACTTGAACGGTTTCCAAAACACAATACAGTGCATTGTTCCTTTTGCTGGATCATAAAACTTGACTTTTTTTTTAGAACAAGAGTATACTGCGCTCTCCACGGCGCTTCATCCAAAAGCCAAGTTGAGGGCGCTCAAGACAAAAAAGTTGCAATTGAGCTCAACAGCACTTTAAGTTGAATTTAGGAACGCTCCTTCCTGACCCTCCACGGAATAATTCCCAAACTTTCCAGGAATAAACAGTACAGCGCTATCTACGGCGCTTCACCCAAAAGCCAAGTTGAGGGCGCTCAAGAGGAAAAAGTTGCAACTGAGCTTAATTAGACAGCACTTTAAGTTGAATTTAGGAAAGCTCCTTCCTGACCCTCCACAGAACGATTCCCAAACTTTCCAGGAATAAACAGTACAGCGCTCTCTACGGCGCTTCACCTAAAAGCCAAGTTGAGGGCGCTCAAGACGAAAAAGTTGCAACTGAGCTCAAACAGCATTTAAAGTTGAATTTAGGAACGCTCCTTCCTGACCTTCCACAGAACGATTCCCAAACTTTCCAGGGATAAAACAGAACCCACCAATTCATTCCGGATTTTTTTTTCCGGCAGCCAAACAACACGTGGGAAAATTTCCTCAAAAAAGCTCAGCGGGAATAACTTTCGCCGAACGGTTCCGACTCATTTGCCAAAAAAGCAAAAAGCGACTGCATACTCGGAATTTATAAAAATAAATTAGGCCTAACTTTGCGGTTGCAGCAAGCGGTGCATCTGCCGTTGAGTTTAGGAACTGGCACAGGTCCAGAAAACCCTCGTTTCGCCAACCCCGCCATATTAGGTATTGAGGAGAGCCATTTGGGAGCAACCAACCAACCACTTAGGCCTTTTTCCATTGACATTTTTTTTTCTACAGAGTCCCCAGAGTGCCCTATGCCAATTTGGAAAGCTTGCTGCAGGACTGGCCAGCCATTGAACTCCCAAACAAAAAAAAAGGAAAAAAACCCTTGAAAACTTGGAAAAAATACATTGGAAAAGCATTAGGGTCAAAATTCATGATTTCAAGTGCTGAGACACCTATTATATCAATTATTGTACAATAAACGATAAGCTCAGCAAAGAGGCCTACAGTGTTAAAATTCTTATCCATTTATCCGATCTGATCTATAAACCATAGCGTAACGCCAAATTCCCTTCCCACAATGCATCAGTCTGAGCCAATTAAATGGTGTATGGAAGGTTATCCAGAAGAGTTGCGCATTGCACCAAGGGCCAATCAAATCGCCTGATCTTTGAGGCATAAGCCAGTGGATCTTTTTAATTTAAAAAACATGATTTATAAACATGCATAATACATATATATAATTATATAATAATAATAATAATAATAATA
>JAQIXP010003866.1:0-12337 GCA_034700285.1 Proteroiulus fuscus
AAATACTAATCTTTGGGACTGTACTAAGGAGAATACGATGTTCTCCTATTAAAATTATATTTCTAAAGGAAAATATTTCAATATTTTTTTATTTTGTTAACACATTTGTTTAAAGGGAAAGTCCCACTTTGAAAAAAGTGTTGTGGGATGAAGAGCATGAAAAATTATAAGTTATGGAAATTTCAAATTGTATTTGATCTTACCAATCCTTAAATAAAATGTCCAGAATGCATGGATTCGGATGAAAATATAAAGCCCAAATTTGGCACCATTTTACTGACAGTATGCAGCGCCCTCTACTGAAATCTATGGAAAAATGGCGCCTATAATATGTATTTAGCCAACATCGTGCTTTCTTCAATATGAAAACTTTGCTGTTTTTTATGAATTGTCACAGCCATTCATATCTAGTAAGTGCGAACAACTTAAATATCACTTGTTACAAAGTGGGACTTTCCCTTTAATCATTATGGACTGTTACAGACGTTCTGGAAACTGAAATTCTGGGTAATGCAAATGGCGGACAAAGAATTTGCAGATCGAATGCCAGTGTGCAGTTAGAATATAAGTCCTTTTAGTTTATGGTCTGCCCATGGCACAACTTTAATATTACTTATTACAAAGTGGGACTTTCCCTTTAAATATGCAGTAGCCCAAATAAATGAAATGCACTATGAAAAGAAAGTTTATTAATTGACAATTTGAAATTATTTTTAATATTTGGCATATTTATATTTTGTGAGTGTTAAATTCACCTATTCAAAAATTAAAAAAAAAATATGTTGCGAAATTCTGAGTTTGGCATTTTGAAATTAGGGGCTTACGTATCAGTTTTTTTACATCCAAAATAATCTGATAAAAAATACAATTATATAGTAAAGCAATTGCCCTGAGAATTTGTTGTTAAGGCGTTTACTAATTTGTTCCCCGTCTAATATATGCAAATCTAGAAATGGATGAACGGATATGTGCAAAACTAAATCACGAATTCAATTTTTGATAGCGCCAAACACTTCTCTAGAGACAACATATAAATCTTTCCCTTTGGAAAAAATCAAACGGTTTGAAAGTGAAGTTTTTTAAATTGAACTTGAGAAAAGCAGCCCCGCCTTGACATTTTGATGGTGATTAAACAACATATGCACAACTCAGGCTCATTTTCCATTTTGAATGAATTTACTACACAACATGGATCGGGTAAAAAAAAAATTTTAATGAATGAGAGGTGGAAACCTTTTTTTCTGATGAGAAAAAGCTGGGGGAGAGCAAAAGTTAAACGATCTTATTTTTGAATCCAACTAGGCCTATATAGCTTTAAATCGGCATCAATTTTCTGTCCGAAATGCTCCGAACTTTCAACAAGTGATTTTAATGAGCAGAATATATGTTTTTAAGGTTACAAACTATATTTCAAACCACTTTTCTATATCATATATCCTCATGTAAACAACCTCGCTGTATTCCCCGTAAAACCACTGAAACACGCCCACATAGCTTAATTGTTGTTTTACATGCTCTTCCCATTAAATTTGTCCACATTTCCTTGGGTCAAAGTCAATAAATACTTATTTATTTTTTTTAAATTTTGCAATCAATAAAAAAATGGCTTTTAAATAGGGATGGACAGATTCCCCAAGTTCTGAACTTGATCGGTTATCTGGCAGCACTTTATTGCAACAGTAATGGTGCTGCCAGATCACTGATCTGTGGTGAAAAATAAGTTGCAACAAATTATGAAAAAAGTTCTGTTTGATTGTAAAAAATAAAAGCAAAATGGTGCTTTATGATGTCTTATCTTGTACTTTTTGTTTAATTCGTATATACTACAAATTAACTTTTAATCCTGATCAGGACCAGCATATACCACCATGTTGGTTTTAATTTTAGACAAATTTATTTATTATTTTGGAAATGTGTTATTTGTTGTTATTGTAAAGGAAAAAGTTTAAAGCATCATATAGCCAATATCCAATTATATTGAATATGCTGTTTCACACAGAAATAAACATTTGTTGGTTACGCCATCATTGCGCCCTCTAGGACATGCATGTATACATGTTTCGTGAGAGCTGATGCCTTTTATCCTGTAGAGGGCGCTACACACAGTCAGTAAAATGGCGCCTACTTGGGCTTTCTATATATATTTTCATCTAAATATATACATGTATTCAGGACATTTTTATTTATTGATTGGTGGGCATAAATTCAATTGGAATTTTTTTCATTCTCTTCTTCCTATACAACCATGCAACTTCTTTCAAAGTGGGACTTTCCCTTTAAGTTTTTGAAGCTTAATCTGCTTCCTCGTGATGAAGCTTTGTTTTCTAATGACATTTTTTTGCGAAAATTCGTCCACTTTAAAAAAAATGTCAGCTGGAACTTTTTTTTGTTTGGGTAACCTCCAGTAGGCCTAGGTTTCATTGATCCGCTATATAGGACTGTGATAACGTACCTCGTATTATTGTGTTATCTTATAGTGAAAGATAACCAAAACTTTTACACGATATCAGAGTCATCATCTCACTCATAATTTATTTATTTGATCAGTGTCTTACGGAAGTTAATCCTCAAAAATAGTTAAGGGAAATAGGAAATATTTGGTTTAAAATGGGAATGACCAAGATTATCTCAAGTGCAAAAAAGCAAATGCGATTAAATGTGTTTCTTGACCATAGACAAATCAAGATCATTAGTTGGTAACAATCCGAGAACATTAAAGGGTTAAGGTGTCACTTAAATAAAATACATGTATTTACGATTGTGCATATTTCCGATTACATGTATTTGTGATAATGGGAATGTAAGAGTAGGCTTATAAGTTGTTTTCTTCAAATACAAGTTGACCTCTTACCCACTCATCATATTCGACTGAGTGCTTTTTCTGTCCTTATATTATCATATCTTGTTTTAAACTCGTGATCCGTTGATTTGAGGTCCATCTTAAGTGCAGACAGGCATGAATTACAAGTGACCCGTGGATTTACCTAAAATGGAAAAAAAAATTATGAAATAATGCTTCCTTTTCGGATACTATTAAAATATTGTTTTTAACTTTTATGTATTGTTTTGCTTTGAATTATTTGCTCATATATGAAAAATTAAGGCAGTCATGCATGCCATCATTATTGTGGCCCCGGAAAACTATGGTTGCATACTCTTCAATTGAACCTTGCAAGGCGTAACATGCCGTTATAATTTGGGAAATTTACAACTTTTGTTGTTTAATTTTTTATTATTTTTTTGGGTAATGAAGTGCAGGCATGCTTGAAAGTCAAGTTCGCTGCCAAGAATAGGTTTCTGTCTGAAGAATTTAAATTGATATTTCAACTTATTGTTATCAAAGGAGTGAAGCAAAAACAAAAAAAAGCTGCTATGCACGCATAACTTTTGAAATGATGTACAAAAATTAAGCAAAAAACAGGTAGTTTGTAGGAAAAAGCTAGATTTACTTTTAAGCATAGTTTTTAGATTTTTTTTACTTAACTTTACATTGTAATTTTAGCAAAAGTGGCATTTTTATGTGTAACTATTACAGCTGGTTATATTAGATGTTTCACTTTAACTTGGAAACACAATGATAGTGAAAATGTAAATTAGAAAGAGTAAGAACAATTAAATTGATTATGGACTTGGTATATTGCCCCTTTCATATGCTTTTCTTGAATTTAAACTGATTATAATTACAATGGTTTAATATTAACATATTAGTCTAACTTTGGTGCGTTATGAGTGCTAACCAGAGGAGATAAAAATCATAACTTTCTTGGAATAAAAACTTAATTTTTTGATTTAAATATTGATTAAAATATAACATTCCATTGCATGGTGTCTACTAGGTCATCAAGTCCTAAAAAATCATAGTTTGTCGAAGGTAATAAAAAGTCATTTTTTAAAGCAGAAGTCGTAAATTTTGTCTGATTCCATGTGGAGATTCGAGCTTTTGCTATATGACGCATGAAATTGACATAAGTAGGTAAAATTGGTCAAATTTTTAGTGTCATATTATGAAAATGGGTGATTTATCAACATTTATTTTCAAGGAAAAGTTTTTAGTATAATTGAAGTCATGCATTGCAAGCATATTTAGTAAATTATAATATTCAAAAGTCTAGCCTATGTTATTTTCTTTTTTCATTCAAGAAAATCAGATTTTGCAAATGAGCTTGAGCAGTTTAATTAACATCATGCTTCACATTCATAGTGTTTAAAGGGACAGTCCCACTTTGTGACAAACGAATCTTAAAATTTAAGATTATTAATAATAAAAAGGGCAGTCTTGTTAATAATTACAGTTCACCTATATACCGTAATTCAGAAAAGAAGATTTTTCCAAAAAAAATAAAAGATGATAGGCACCATTTTTATAATAGTCCCCCGCCCAGGCAGAATGGCGCTGCGTGTAAAGGGGGTTCAATTAGTTGGCTTCACTTTATTGCTATGGAGTAGGGCCTAGTTATGCGTATTCTCTATGCAAACACTTGTATACACCATCAAGTTTAATACTAGAGGGATTGCCAAAATGACTTCTAACATGGCTACTATCAACCATCGAGATTTTTGTCCACATTGGAATGTTTCAAAATTAATCAGGGTGTCTGGCCGTCTGGAAAACATGGAAAACCTGGAAATGTCATGGAAATCAGTATGGTCTGGAAATGTCAGGGAAATGTCATGGAAATTCAATTTGTGTCTGGAAAATCTAAATAAAAGGGGAAAATAGGTGATTTATAGCCCATTTTTGAGTTTTTTTAAGCAAAAAATTCGCCTGCGGCGCCATTTTCTGTCATTTTTTTGCAGTAAAGTTAAAAACCCTTCAGATTTTCGCCTGCAGGCCATGAAAAATACTTTTGGTTCGTAACAAAAATGGATTTGTGGGTGCGGAGTATGTTAGTTGCCAAATATTGCAGTTTTAATTGCATACATGTATGTCAGTAAAAATGAGTTAAAAATCACTTTTGTTTGGTCTGGAAATTTGTGAAAATTTGTCTGGAAAACCTGGAAATGTCATGGAAATTTGTTACTGGATTTGGCCAAACACCCTGATTAATAACTATTACATGGTAATTATAAATTAAATTTCAATTTCCACGCTCTTCTTGTTTCTTTCTCTCCCCCCCCCCCTCTTTCTTGCAAAATATACTTGAGGTGGGATTGTCCTTTAAGAAACAAGTTATAAATTTATGAAAAATCTGAAAATTTGAAAATGGTAACCTATAAGGGAAGTTATACCAAATATTGTAATAACACTACAATAAACAGTTAAACTTTTCAAGTATTTTTAAGTTTGTCCGATTATAACAAAACAGCAACTCTATGATTCGATTACATTGACCTAAACCTGTCCTAAAATGTAACTGAAAGTCTTTAGCTACACTGACAACAACCTCTCGGTAATCATAAAGCAAGGTTCTGCGCTTTTCATTCATAATTTAGAAGAGCATTTATTGTTTCAAGTTTGTCGTAGGTCAACATGCCTTGCAGGTAAAAAGTGAAAATAAAACCTGAGTTTAACATAGAATAATATGAGAGTGCGATGGGAACAAACTGCCAAAAATATGATACCATGATGGGGTTGACTACTTGACTCTCAAAATTGCATGGGGAAGCAAAAGTATATTGCTATGACTATATATGCCGACATAAAAAAATTATCACCTGGCAAAAAAAAGCCTGGGAACTTTTCTCTTCCAGTATTATATTTGTATCATTGAATGAAAACATGGCAGAAAAGCTGTTAGGATTATGAAAATGATAAATGTATGAAAGTAAGCAATTGCGTGAGTCTTCTTTTATAATGCTACATATAGTTTTATGGGACTTCATTCAAGGCCAATAATGGTTGTTTTATGGGATTTTCATGGGCCCATTCATGAGAGGAAAATATAGCTATGTTTATCGTTTTCCAAGTTTAATGAATGAAAAATCATGTGGAATAATAAACAATTGCTATGAACCTTTCGGAGTTTTTCCTCATAGAAAATTGTCTGCAGTTTTCTCAGGAATATTTTTTCACATTTCCTTTAAATCCATTCAAGTTATGTATTCCTCATATGCAAACTCAGTGTCATGTAGTTATATAATTAATTTAATTATTATCGCGTTTTAATAATACGTTAGCAATACACAAATTTCTCAAAAAAAAAAAAAAGATATCTGCATGCGGTTATATGCGTAATGCATTATTTTTACTGAAAATACTAAGTCACGAAATTTTTACATACATGTGATGTGAGATTGTTTAACTCATAATCTTTAATATTTTTTATTAATTGTTTAATTGCATAACCCAGCTTTAAATAATGAATATGCTGGGTTAACAAACTTAAATTCACAGAGGCTATTGAATTCCTCCATAAAGCATGCACTTATTTTTTATTGTTACTTATACTGACAATATTTATGAATAGAAAAACCTCACAATAATCCATCAAGTCAGTCTTGACCTTTCATAAAGCTTGCTTAAATCATTATGCTATTTTAAGATTATTTATTGCATTGATAATTATGTTATCTGAGCAAATGCAAATTAATGCTAAGTATTTGTAAAATTGGTCAAATGGATTTAGCCATAAATATAGCAAAAATGAAAAAAGTTAAAATAAATTTAAAAAATAGCCTATATGCCTATAAGGAATATATAAAATTAATGCAAATGCATGTTAGATACACTTGAAAAAAAAATACATTATTAGAATAAATTCAGAATGTTGTTAGCTCATTGTGTAGCTATATGGCCAGGATACAGATCACAGCATCTTTGATCACAAATCCAGGTTTAAGGAATTGAGATAAAAATAGATCATCTGATCTGATAATGTTAAGTTGTTAACTCATTATAGCTATCTGGCCAGGATCCAGAACACTTGAGTCCAAGTTTACTTGTTACCGGTAATTTTTAAAATGACAATGACGACTGCAATAATTGGACTTACCGGTTGGACCAGACCTGTAAGTCATGATTTCAAAATATTGATAATATTTTGCTAAAAATATGCTAAAAGTAATCAATGCCCTTCTCAACTAATTGCATCTTTAATTTTAAAATCAATTGTTTCATGGTAAGACTTTCCTTTTAGCAAACAAAATTCCATATCAGATCAGATCAGAACAGACCAGATCAAGAAATTACAGGTCTAGCAATGCTAACCAATCCTTTATGGAATTTTCTGTTTAGAACCAGATCCAATTAAACACCGAAAATGGACAGATCCTGTCTGGATCTTGACTTGATCCATTCCGATCCAATTTTATCAGATCCAAGGATCCAGGACTCTTGAATTCAAACTTGGACAGGCTTACGTTGACCCTGGGTTCTGTCAAATCCAAGTAGGCCTAATTTCCAATTTTATCAGATCCAAGGATCCAGGACTCTTGAATTCAAACTTGGATAGGCTTACGTTGACCCTGGGTTCTGTCAAATCCAAGTAGGCCTAATTTCCTATTCACATTTTGTTATGGATGAAGATGAGGACCTTACTGAACGAAATTTGATCATACTGCCCTTTTAGCCTAAAGCTCCATCTAAAGTGCTGCATGGAATTATTTAGCACTTAGACAATAATGTCTCCTGCAGTTAACACAAGTATATGATAAACTAAAAATGCTCTTTCCTAAGTCTTCACTGCTATAAAACAATTGACTGCATTCAGTTCAAAGGAAATTAAGGCAACAAATGGCCTGTAATGATGGTATGTGGCAATAAAGATGCATTTGTCCGAACCCAACACATCTCCCCCTCCGAATGACCTGTGTCCATCCATGGCTAATCGTTCGGCCTCACTATAGCTCATATAGTAATTGAAACAATATGGCACTGAGAGTTAATGCCCTTAATCTGCAATTCTAGCATAAATTGAACTAGCCTCAAGATTGTTGATGATAAACATACCAGGGAGTGAGGGAGGGGTCCCTGTCTGTCTGATAAAGTTGGTCTTTGTTCTAGTGCTGTGCCGAAATGTGATCCTGTGCCCCAAAAAGGGCCCGAAATTTGTGCTTGTTTTTGTACCGAAGTAGCGCATGTTTTATTGCATTCGAACAGTATCAAATACAATGTTGTTGCAAAGCATACTAAAATAATTTGCAAAAGGGTTGGTAAAAGTTTGCAAGAATTCACTTTGTGTGTGGTCTGCAGGCAGTATAGTTTACAGTGGTCATGGGGTTTTAACATACCGTTACCAATTATAAACAAACATACGTGTAGTTAATACAGAAATTGTATTTGAATACGTGTTGTACATTTTGTTGACGATGCAGTTTTGTGTTTATTTATTGACCAACATTTTTTGGTAATTTTTTGGACGGCGCGTGAGACGAAATCTCAATGGAAAGCAGTGAGTTGATCAACATTATAAATCTTTAAGGTGATCTTGGTTGTGTTAAAGGGAAAGTCCCGCTTTGTAACAAGTGACAGTTAAATTGTTCACACATACTAGTGGAATACTAGATATGAATGGCTATTACAATAATAATGGCAACAGAGTTTCCATATTGAAGAAATTACGTTTACTAAATACATGTTAGGCGCCATTTTTCCATAGATTTCAGCAGACACTGAAAGTTGGTAGCGCCCTCTAGAACATGCATGTCTACGTCTTTCATGAGAGCTGATTACTTTTATTCTGTAGAGGGAGCTACATACTGTCAGTAAAATGGCGCCTACTTGGACTTTGCATTGTCAACCAAATCTATGTAAGCCTATTCAGGAAATTTTATTTACTTATTGGTAGGCTCAAATCAAATTGCAATTTCCATGCCTTTCCTAATTTTCCACGCTCTTCCTCCTACCTCCACTTTTTCAAAGTGGGACTTTCCCTTTAAATTATGCATTGTTTGCTAGGCTATGACACCAGAAATGTTTGGTGCTGGTGACACTACTATATTTTTTTTTTTGAAATTTTCAAACATAGCCTTTGCAATTAATTATTTATAAGTTTCAAATTTTAACATTGAATCAGTTACTTATATTTCTTTGAATTTTCTGGTTTAAATCAAGTATCGGTTCGTCATTATGTATGCAGGATTTCTACCAGATCATAAACTAGTAAAAAGTCATTCTTTGTCAAAGATAATAAAAATGACATACTTTTGTATTTTGGCAGTAATATTTTCCCAATATTGTTTTTCATCGACTTGCTGGAACTCAGTCATATTTTAATATAGCAAGAATTTTTTAATTACTTCTTCCTGCATCTGGTTTATCTTTTTTTTCACATTTAATATAGGCCTATATTTCTAAGAATAATGTAGACAAACATTCAAAATGTCCCTTCTACTTTATGTGAACATTTGCAAGTGGGTGTAAATATTGTTTTTCCACATTTGAATATTTTTGCTGACATTTTGCGATGGAAATCAGCATCATCTGTCACATACTGTCTTAATCTTAACTTTAATACGTATTACCTTAGCATTATTCGAGCTCACCTGTTCTATTTCGATATTATAGCAGGTGAACTGAAGATTTTTTACAGGTGTTACTGGATATTTCTTGAAATTTTACTTCTGTATTTTTTTCATTTCCTTCACATGAATTTTAAGTAGGCATGCGTGCCCAAGCAGTCCACAAGCATAGCGCAAGTTTAATTTTCTAATTATTACCTGAATAAGGGAACTGCACATTTATCATCTTGATTTTTTTTTTAATTAAGCATTTTTTTATCTTGTTTTTTGGTTTGTCCTGTTCTGCCTGAAGGCTGGGATGGTCTAAGGGGCGGTAGTCTTACAGTACTAGTAGTAATACATAAGCCACTGCACGAATAAATCATTGCCCTTTTTTACGCGCCATACTTAACTTTACCACTCTTGCTTTGCACTGAAGAACATTATGATTACCTGCACAAGTCCATTGCACTTATCAGACCAAAACGTGCAAAAAAGCAGGACGAAAAAACTAATGCAAAAAGTGACTTGCCCGGCCCAGCTTAGGAATGTGAGCACTGTGTATGCTACTAGCATACTCAAAACTAGATTTATTTATACAACAGGACATTCACTAGGATATTACGCAACCAATAAAAATAGCGCCATTAGGCTGGCTTATACTAATCAAAATATCAGTTTACAAATTATTTTCTATGCTTTTCTGTACTCAAAAAGTGTCGTAAATGTTGTGAATATCCTAAGATCAGCATCCTTTGCCGAGTTTTTTTGTCCATTAATTACAGCTGTACCTCACTCTATAGTTTTAAAATGAATCATAATGTTGTGCCTCACTTTGTGAAAACACCAAAACATAAATTATATATAATTATCAATAATGCACTCAGAATGATTAACCCAAATGATCAACAATTTTAAAGGATTCATGGCACCGTGTGAAGTTAGATATAGTATAATATGAACAAAAATCTAATGACTAGGAGAATAGGTTTTATTTGTAGTTAGTGGAATCCAGGTTGATGAATTTTCAAATAATTCTATTGCAACCCTTATGAAAATATTTAGCTGAAATACTTTTTTTTCTAAATTGAGTGACGAATTTCTGCAGATAAATTTTCTGCAGTAAACTATACAGTATGCTTCATCACGATTTCTGGAGAAACGGATCACTTTTCTGCAGAAGTTAATGTTTAAGTAGCTTATATATCTGCAGTACATAAATGTAAAGTTTTCTGTGAATTGCTGTTTCTGAGAAATAGGTATATGGTATACACTGTCAGTTTTTTATTAGTTTTTCATTTCAACTTCAGTATTAAAGTGATAGTCCCATTTTGAAAGGAGGTGGTTGTAGGAAGGCAAGCACGAAAATTGGGAAAGGCTTGGAAATTGCATATTTGATTTGAGCCTAGCAATCATTAAATACAATGTCCTGAATACATGGATTTGGTTGAAAATGTAAATCCCAAGTATATAAACACCATTTTACTGACAGTATGTAGCTAACTCTACTGGATAAAATACATCAGCTGCCATGAAACACATACAGTGGAGAGATCCATCTAGGGTTAATAGTTAACCCTTGGTTTTTGTGCTAAACCTCAACTCAAGTCTATAGGATTTTTTACTAACGCTCAACTTAACCCGAGGTTTTAATTTAAACCCTGGCTGGATCTCCCCACTGATAGACATGCATGTCCTGGAGGGCACCACCAACTTTCAGTGTCTGCTGAAATCTATTGAAAAATGGCGCCTAACATGTATTTGACAAACGTTGCGATTTCTGTCAAAATGGAAACGGCTGCAATTATTATTGCCACTGCCATTCATATCTAGCATGTGTGTACAACTTAAATATTACTTGCTACAAGACGGGACTTTCCCTTTAAGTAAAAGCATTTGATTTTGTTAACCTAATAACTGAATTTTGTTCACAAAGCTAAGTTTTTATTTCATTTTTGTAATAAAACTTAGCCTAGTTCAGGGGCGGATCTAGCCGGAGGGGTAGGGCCAAGGGTGAGACTTGCCCCTTTTCCCCAAATCGATGAGCATTGCACATCAGGGGTAGATGTGGACTAGCTCGCTTCTGCCCCCCCCCCCCTACCACCAATCTGTTTACTGGATCCTCCCTGATTAACTGCATGGTCTAGGAAATTGAAAGGCCAGGGAAAGTCGGAAAAATCAAGCTGCAATCAAGCATCAAGCATCCCAAGTAACGAAAAAGTTCAATTTTTAACCATATTCAATTCTTAAGCATGCTTTACATTGATCCATTTAAAAATTACACTATCCAAAGAATCAGATAAGTACTCGCTTCATTATCAAATAGTGACTCTCATATTTTTTTCAGCTATAATGCTGGGTAATATGTGTTTGACAGCAACTAATATATCAGATAGCTGCATACTACACAAGTTGACAACCTAGTTGTAATCTATTCGTATATTAGACTAGGTTCAATTATGTTCCTGATTAATTGTTTCTGTATTGTTTGACTTCTTTGAAGGCATCCTGATTGCAGCTAATGATTACTCTGTTAACATACTTGTTTCTACTTTGTTGGGGAATGATATAGGCATAGGTGTAAGCAATCCAACTTAGATGATTTTGCCAGATAGTTCCTATACCATCACCGTTGCATTTCGCCCCCTTTGAACACTATCAATATGCAATAAATAAATAGAGCACGACAATGTGGATGTTATTTTCTTGCTTGCAATTGCTGCTAACTTTTTTTTCTTCATGGAAATTATGTACTCTTGATACCAGGTGTCAGGTCTTTGGGGGGCAATACATGGACGGATAGGAAACATGCATGTTCAGCATTTCTAATTAAAAATTCCATATTGAAGTATTTTCATAGTTTAACTATCAAACATGTAATTACCATATACTTACCAGATATGATTAGGTGATGTGCATAATTCCGTGGAGAGGTTATTTTTTTTTTTTTGGGATGGGG
>JAQIXP010003867.1:0-12336 GCA_034700285.1 Proteroiulus fuscus
CAGTGAAACATACCATAATATTAAATTAAGATATACGAAAATCTGTTTCCCGGGCGAAGCCGGGTGGTGAACCTAGTATTATTTATATAATGCACATTGAATATATAATAAACAATTGAATCCAATTAAAGAAGATAAATACTGATTTACTACTTCATTTATTTTAAGTTGTACATGTTATAAAAATTCTCCATGGAAAAAATTATTTTATTAAACAAACTTTTTTCAACTTCAGTTATTGGCATTTTTGACAGTTTTGATATATTAAACTATGGACAATCTGATCCCAAAGCCAAGGCAAAATTAAAAATTACAACTACTTAATGTGATTATGTGAATATTAAATATAAAGCCATAAATTGATGAAACATAGTACATACCAGTAACTTGAAATCGATAAATTATTAGTATAAGGTATAATCTTGTATTTTAAAGTGGCAATTAAATTTAATCATCAATGTCAGTATATATTAATACTGTAGTTTATTAGACATACGAATCTGCAGAATAAACCAAATATTTCAAAGAAATCCTTGTTTTACCTCTCAAAAAATTAAATTTGTTAATTCAAACTAATTAAATTATTAAATTTTAGTTAAAAACTGAGATATCACAGAAATGACTTACTTCATTTTTTGAAATAATTTTTTAAACTTAAATGAACGTTTCAATTAATTAATATCAATATGAAGTTATTTCTTATAACTTCTGAATATAAAGAATTTCAATTAATTCAAATTTGAAGTTGTTTATTTATTCGATTTCTGTATTTTACCTTATTTCTATGGTAAAACTGTAATTCCCTCGTCCTTAATTTTGTTGGGAATTACTTATGTCTCTTGCCACCCAATAAAGACTAGGTTAAACTTTGTAATAAGGACACCGTCGCTTGGCTGACTCAGAGGTGCTGGGTCTTATCCGAGGATGATTACCCTTTCAACATCAAATTTCCAGAGAAAAAACATTTTTAAATTAGTAAATTGAGTTTTAATTCATCACTATGATTCTCTTGTAAATAAATAAGATGAGCTTTCAAAGAGACGCAGGTTAACATCAAACCTTCGATCACACAACTATACCAGTGCTCGAATTATCTAAACAACTCCTTAGATTAAATCTCTTGTGTAAATAGATATCTAAATTTTAACCTGAATAAATATAACTATATCTACATTAACAAGCAGCTAGACAAAAGGTGACCTACTCCCCTAGCTAAACAATATTCTAACCAATCAACCCCCTTAAACACACTAGCAAGGTCAAAAACACTTTTCACAACAAAATCATAAACTTCCAAATTTTTAACATTGATTAGTAAAACTCTTACCTTCCCCAAAAAAACACTTTAAATGTCCGTGCCAGTACTCCAAAGATTGTTCTTTAGTGTTTCGCAAGAATTTGTAGATTTACTCCCCAATTGGAAGTGACCTTCGGCCCTTTTAATTCTTTTGTATCGAGTTTTGAAAGTCAGCTGTAGCCCGATTTCTATATACTTTTATGCAAGTTTCCCTTTTATTTTCTTCTCATGCAAGTTCCAAATTTAAGTAAGTTTAGATCTCACCCATAGTGAACTGGATTCACTAGTGCAGCTCCATGAAAATCCTTGGAGGAAATTCAGTCCCCGTGATTTGATAGTTGCACAACACATCAGGTGATTATTCGGACCACCGCCATCTTGGACAAAATTCCAAGATTCGAATTTCTGGCTTTATCTTTTGACCAATTTTGCTGCCAAAAAGAACTCTTCAAAATGTGTTTAAATCTAGTTAAATTATTTAAACTTCATTACTGAGCCAGGTTTGTCTGTTAGCCCTAACAGTATTTTGTGACTGGCTACTAATTTGGAGGCTTAAAGACGGTACCTCCGCTCCTCAAGAGCTCTCAACAGTGAGTGTCCTTCTTTTCTTATTTTAGTTTACTCGTCACCTCCCCTTATTGTTCTCCAACATTCTATTGCAGCCAGCGCCCTCTATCTTCCTGACCTTTAACCTGGTAAATTAGTCCCGGCCTTTTTTCAAGCCCCAGGCAATTATGCAAACCAAGTTTGACATTCTTGATCTTTGATCTTTCTCATTCTATTGCGCACTTTCAATTTCCAATGTGCAGTTACAATACCCCCGTCGTCCCAGGACATGCTGGCCTCAGCATGTACCTCTCATTGCGGATGACTACGTAAACGAGAACGGTATGGCACGATAACATCCACCGATGCTGGAACTGCAACCGCTTGCTGCAGCCTCATGTTAGGCCTGTTTGACAGCACGACCTCTGATGTAGAACTCTGATTGACATCCACATGCCTGGATGAAGTTGGAATATCATCACTCGCACGCACTCTCCAAGCCCCACCGGTCGGTGGGCGAAAAACAGTAATCTTTAACACAACAGAGAAGTCCGCATTTTCATCAGCATTAATAAGAGTGTCAGTAACATTATCATCAACAATTTGATTATCAACAATCAATTCCTCAATTTGAATACCTCTCTGCCCCCCTTGAAAGCTCTTTAACTTCTCGACATGTGCTGAAAAGGTTTCATTCGTCTTTTCGTCAGTCAGTATAAAGGATACGGGGTTAATTTGTCGGGTAATCTTGTAAGGTCCCCTAAACCTCGGTGACAACTTCATCCCCGCAGGCCTCACAGCAACGTCCTTATAAAGGACAGATCCCCCACATTGTACTGAACCTCACGATGCCGCTTATTGTACTGGATAGCCTGCTGCTGCTTAGCAGTTGTTAGATACGACTCAACTACCTCTCGAACTCTTGAAAAGCCTATAACACAATGTTCCAAAGCAGTGGTCATAGGTCTGTCCATTGTGCTGCCAGGAAGCATTAGAGATATAACTCTAGGAAGATGGCCGAATAAGACAGTATAAGGTGCTACATGTGTTGAGTCCTGAATGGTATTATTGTATTGATATATGACAAATGGTAAGTAACTATCCCATAAGTTGGGAAACGTCATTAAAAACTTAGACAACAGCTTTGTGATGTTTTTAACTGCTGATTCGGCTTGCCCATCTGTCTGCGGATGATAGGCTGATGTATTTATCTTCTTTGAGGTTGCCATTTGAAGTAACTGATGAACTGCCTGAGGCAAGAAAGCTGCACCTCTATCTGAGAGAATCTTCTCTGGAAATCCGTAGACTAAACACAACTGGAACAACAAGAAATTAGCCACCGTATTGGCTGTCATGTCTTTTGTCGGCAAAGCCACCGCATATTTTGAAAAAAGATCGATGGCTATTAAAATGTGAGTTTCCCAAGAAAGTGGGCTGAAAGCCCCTTACAAAATCAAGAGCCATAGTTTCGAAAACCCTTGAAATTGGAAGTGACTGCAATAACCCTGGAGCTTTTGTCGTAGGTTTGTCAAAATATTGACACACCTGACAGTTGCGAACAAATCTTTGGACGTCTGCCTTCATGCCCGGCCACTGATATAATATTCGCAGGGACTCATACACTTTAAACGCCTCCATGTGACCAACTAAGGGGTTGCCATGTGCAATCTGTAGCAATTTGGTACGTCAAGCCTGAGGAACATAAATTTGCTTGTGAATGTAATCATTTGCATATCTAAGAAGATGGTCTTCATCAGACCAAGCCAATGAAGGTGAGATGTGTATGTGTCAATCTCTAACGTCCTGCTCCTGTTGCTCCACCAACCGATCCATCTCTATGAAAGCCACGGCTAGATCAAATTTTATTGTTGGAAGTCGCGACAGGCAGTCCGCATCAGAATTGCAGGGACCAGTTTTAAAGACTATATGAAAGTCATTCCTGTAGAGTGATTGCCCATCAAGCCAATTTTCCGTACGGGTCTCGGATTTTAAATAGACTGCACAATGAATGGTGATCAGTATACATCCCAAAATGGCGCCCATCCAGATATTAAGTGAACTTCTTGATGGCCCATACTATAGCATAACATTCTTTGTGTGGTATTGCCCAGCAAAGTTCCTGGGGTGTGAAGCTCTGTGACGCATAAGCAACCACATGCTCCATACCTTCTACGCATTGTGCTAGAACTGATCCCACATTGTAGTCACTGCTATTTGTTTTCAGGCGTGTTTCCAGTGTTGGATCGAAGTATCGCAAGACAGGATAAGATGTTAGAGCCCTCTTGAGATCTTCAAATTCCTCCTTCTGTTTCACATCCCACGTCCATACTGTTTTGGCCATGATTAATGCCCTCAGGTGAATACACCTTTCACTAAATCGTTCAATGAAGCGACGGCGATAGTAGGAAACAGCACCTAAGAATGACGACCTGTTTTCTGTTTTCCAACTTCTGCCAAGATTTTATTACAGCCACATTGGATGGATCCGGTTGAATTCCTGAAGAACTGATGATATGTCCCAGGTATAGGACTAAAGATTGACAGAATCTGCACTTTTTAATGGCAATTATCAGACCAGATCGAGCGAGGCATATCAACACTTTTAGTACTTGAGCTTCATGATCTTCCTCGGGTTTTGAATGAACAGCCAGGTCATCTACAAATATTTCTACAAATTTGCCAATGATGTTTCAGAACACCGTGTGCATCGTCCTCTGCATGCACTGCGAAGCAATTGATAATCCAAAGGGTAACTTAAGAAATTGATATTGGGCATCAGGTGTTATGATAGCCGTCTTTTGGCGGTCTTCCTCCCTGAGTGGCAGTTGCAGATAAGCTGATTGAAGATCTATTATTGTGAACTTGACTGAACCCCTCATTCGGTCCATCAAGTCTTCAGCTCTGGGCAGCGGAAAGTTTTGCCTTTGAATGCATTCATTTACTTTTTTAAAATTCCCGCATAAACGATGCTTGATTTCTCCTGAAACTGTTGCTTGACTAACCAAGTCAACTGGGCTAGCCCAGGGCAATGTGGAGTATTCAATCACACCCTCCTGTAACCATGCCTCACACTGCTGTTTTATAATGTTTCTTTTAAACTCGGTGGTCTGGTACGGCTGGGACCATTTTGGAACATGGTCACCCGTGTCAATTATGATTTCCGGTAGAGGTATTGGATTGTCCGTATACCGCAGAGTATGTTCATATTCCTTTAATATTTCTACCATTTCAGGTATTATGTTGTCAAACAATTCCCAACCTATGGGAAGAATCTTTTGAGGGGAAATAATGATCTCCTCCACCTCCACTGAAGAAACCATCAAATCCTCTTTCATAATCATTGCCTCATCTTCAACCATGCGGAATGGAATTCAAATTTCTCCCTGAGCAAGGACTGGTTCGTCCGAGATATACGATGCTCCTTTCCAAGGATTTGATGATTGCACCTTTATGCACAATGGATATAACTTGGGTGTGTATGGCAAAGAAATTTTCAAAACCTCTGAATCAATTTCTAGCTTCTCGGGAACTAACGGAGGAGAATTCAATTCCTGTACCTGTTGGATTCTAATGTCAGCATTGGAAAAATATGCAGGAATGAATGCAGTATACATTTGCAGATCCTCGTCTGTATATACGCAGAATATGATTTTATCAACCTCTGCCCCATGTCTGCATAAGAATGCCTTTGTTTCGCTCAAGGCTACATGTACAGCTTCGTGTTTTGGAAAAGCATGTAAGCCTGTGGCGATGCATGGAATGGCTATTGTGCGAAGACCCAATTCGATCATCAATTGAAAGATGTTACTATAACATTGCTGCAGTTTCTCTCCGTTTCCATCTCGCGGCCCAACTGTGTGTATCACCACTGCAGCTTAAATTATAGGCCTCAGTCACTACCACACCACATATGTCACATCCACCAATATGTCTGCATTCCTCCAAAAGGAAAGGCCCTGCTGCGCGGTGTATGACACCATCCACACCTCCACCTCCACGCAGCATGCTGTTGGCCGCGTTCACAATTGCATCCATTACCAAAGAAGTAATATCACCCTTCCAGATGACTAACTTTTGAATTAGAGGACTGAAATTCTCCTGGGGTGAACCATCATGAAATGTTGGAAGACCACTGCCCTCTATTTTGACTGGATACCTTTCAATATGAGCACTTGCACCATGCAAGGCTGAAGAATCCATTGGTTGACCATCTCCAAAGTTGTCTCGAAAGATCAAACTATTGACAGAGAAATCCCATGACTTAATGTATCTATGCAGAAAATCCATGCCCAACAAACAATTATGTTTGACTCCACGAACCACAACAACTCTTTGCGTTACCGGAACTTTTTGTATAATTGCATAGAGCAAACCTTGTCCCAATACGATAAGTCTCTTGCCATCTGCAGAGTGTAAGCGCAAATGTGACTCCCTGTACTCGGACAAATAAGGAATAATGTTTTCTCTAACAATGGAAGCTTGCGATCCAGTATCCAGCGGGAAATCCATGCTTGACCCATCAAACAAGGTTAAAGGTAATATTAGCAACATATATGGCTGTCCCCAAGGAGATTTATAATCAACTACATGGGACCAAAATATCCCCTGTTCTGGCCCCCAATGCCGTTTCCCTGGTAGGAATTTCCCGTGTTTCGGGGATAATAAATTCCCTGTGTGGTATTGGCAAAGCCATTTTGATCACCAGATTGCGGAAAATAGCGTGGACCACCTTATGGGATCCACCATTCCATCCTCGATTGTAGTTGCCACCTCGATAGGAGCCATTGGTATAATTTGGACCACCTTGCCTAGGCTGATTAAATCTTGGAGGACCACCTCGATTGAAATTGCCAGATTGGTGTTGTCCTCTATTCCCATTAGACTTGTATCTTTGGAAGCATTTATCTGCCCTATGGTTGTTTTTCCACATATCTGACAAACAATCCCAGATCCTGATGCATTATTTCCTGCCCGGGTCCCCTCTATGACCTGTGTTGCAGAAACAGATCTAAATTTAGAAAACTCCTGTGCCAGAAAATTTTTGACTTGATCAAGAGTTACGGAGGGACCACCCGATGCTGTCAAGGCCTTTCTAGCTTCGACATCTATATTTTGCAATGTAGGCAGTAAGTCATCTATGGAAAGGTTGACATTCACCACAGAAGTAATACTCCACGAGGTTGGCAGATCTTTGATTATGTTCTTTACTAATTTCTCTGGTGGCATTGCTGGATCAAATTTCCTACATAAAAGCACCTTGTCAAAATAATGTGTTTATTGATTCCTGTAATGGATTATATTTATGCTCATGCATCTTAATTTCTGGGAAATCACGATCAATTGGAGTTTTTTTTAGTTTCAGCACATTGCAACTGCAGCTCTGACTCAGACATTAAAGTTAACTAAGGGGCATGCAAGTTTGATAGTGGAGTGTCAATTTTAATTTAAATGTTGCTGTGATGACCTCCTCTGCTGTTTCATTCAAAGAATTTAGATGCATGACTTTTAAGACTTTTGCTTCTGGTTGTAACTACGAAATAAGTATCATATTTACCATCTTGTTTTTGTTAATCTTGCTTACAATAGTATGTAAACCTACTTGTTGAAGCTGCATCAAGAAATCTTTTTAAAACCCTTCTGTTGAGATGGAAAAAACAATGCTGGCTAGTTAAAAAGGTTGTTTAAGATTAAGAATGCAAACAAAAATACATCAAGGCAAACATCACTTGCCAAATTCACTGGTGTGAGTGACAAATTTTAGGCGTTTTGCACTCTAATATGCATGTACCAGATCAAAAATTTGTTGCGCCAATTTTCCACTTGAGGGTGCTATGTGCTCGTCACATGCAAATGCACTTGGGAGAAAACATTGCAGGAGCAAGCAAACCAGCGTGGTTTTGGGCATCAATCCCGAACACTCCCCTGTAATGTCCAAAATCCGGAAAATGTCTCGTCTCGGCTAGGCACACTGCTTGGCACTTTGCTGTATTTCCGGATCCCCAACATCTGCTTCGTCTGGAGTTTCTCTGCTGACAGACCATTGGTGAAGACATCTACAATGTGCTTCTCAGTTAAGATGTACTGCACGTTGATCTTCTCTGCTACCAGCTGATGGACGAAGTGATATGTCTTGAACGCTCGTGGAACTCCAGGTTCTCAATCAGTTTGATGGCACTCTGGTTGTCAGTGAATAATGTCCGCATCATTTCGTTACTAATCTTTGACACGTCCGTCAGGAGTCGAGCCATCCAAACTATTGCCTTCACTGTTTCACTGCTGCAATGTACTCTGCTTCCATGGAAGACAATGCAACACACCTTTGCAGTTTACTCTTCCAGAGCACAGCACCACCAGCAAACGTGATCACACTGACACTCGACGATCTGTGTAACGTTGTCACCAGCGTGAGCGGCATCATTGTACGTATGTACACCCATTACTTTTGCCTCGTAACAGATGCAGTCACCACTGGTACCCTCAAAGTACAGCATGATGCGCTTTGTCAATTATAGATGGGTCTGAGTTGGTGCATCTTGGGCCCTTGATGCAACATTCACTGCAAAAGTAATGTCTAGTCACGTCCACTGCACCAAATACGGTAGACTGCTTATTACTTTTCTGTAACATGTCTTGTCATCGAGTAACGGTGAGTCCCAAGGCCACCAACCTGGTTTGGTCGGCAGTTTTACGAGATTAGCATCTGTCATCCCGTACCACTCAAGTAAATGCCAAACTTTAGCAGTCTGACTGATCTCGATAGCACCATTGTCCTGCTGTTTGATCTGAACACCAAGGTAGTTGTCAACTTCACCGACAGTCACCTCAAAATGTGCTGCTATCTTCTGGAGAAATTCGTCGAGCATTTGCTTCTACACCTATCAGCAGACCATCGTTCACGTGGAAACAACACCAGATTGCCTTTGTGCTGTTTGCTTTTAAGAAGTACATACAGGGATCTAAACTACTGACTTTCGTTTCCAACTCCTTAAGGAATTCAGTCAAGCACTGGTACCAGCATTTTGAAAACTGTTTGAGCCCATAAATGCTGTGATACAGTTTGCAGGCATGATCCGTCTGATTGTCAAATCACTCTGGCTGACGCATATAGAGTTCTTCCTCCAAAACTCCATTCAGGAAAGCAATCTTTATGTCGAATTGCCACAGCTTCCATTATTGCTGGGCAGCAACAGCTAGCATTGTCCTGATTGTCTGGTCTGGTTACTGGACTAGGTGTCATCATGGTCAATTCCCGATCGTTGTGTGAAGCCTCTCGCTACATGCCGCACTTTGTATCTGAGCACTTTGTTCTGTGAATTCACCTTCACAAACACCTACCAGTTGTTGATTGCCTTACGTTGTTTCGGCAATGGCACCAAAGTATTGGTCTTACACTTCTAAAGTGATTTGAGCTCTTGCATTGCTCGCAACCACTTATCACTGTCCTCGAATTCTATCGCCTACACATAGTTATCGGGTACTTCCTTTGCCACAATTGCTCTGTATTTCACATGTTGCTGTATGGTGGTTCAGTCTCGCAGTTTCTGTCATTGCTGCACAGTCACTGTCAGCCTGCAGGACTAATGCAACCTATCGAGACGTCAGTGCACCCTGCGATACACTGGGGCATTGATTGTCACGGACCAATGCCAATTGGGATTCGTGGACTACAGTTCATTATGTTTGCTGTAGACTATTCTACGAAGTTTGTTGTCGCAAAAGTGGTGGAGAAATACAACAGCCGAACCATAGTCGACTTTATAACAGAAGACATCGCACTGTGGTTTGGATTCCCAAAACAATTTACGTCAGATGAAGGAAAGCAATTTGTTTTAAAAATAATGAAGGCCTTCTACAAGTTGCATAAAATCAAACATCGCAGCTCTACCCCATATCATCAACAAGCAGATGGATTGGTAGAACAAGCGAACAAAACAGCGAATACTATGGTAAATCAGCATTTGGATCCGCTTAAGGACCAAAAGGATTGGATGGTATCATTATCCCGTTGCATAATGGCATACAATACTAGCAAACACACAACAACTGTATTCACACCATTCTTTCTACTTCACGGGTACGAAGCTAGGACCGCTTTGGAGGTGAACGTCCCATTTGCCATTGAACTGACCGACGACGAACCTAGAGTAGAACGTATCACTCGTTCCTGTGAATCAGCGAAAGCCAAAGTCGTCAAGGCTCAGACAAAACAAAAGGCCTACTTCGACCAGAAGCATCGTTGCGTCCGGTTAGATAAAGTACTAATACTTATGAAAAACAATGATTCTTTTTTAAAGACAAGCTTCAAAGCTTGTGCCACCCTACAAAGGACCTGTGAAAATTGTTGGTGTTAAACAGAACGGACTAAATTATGTCTGTGAATTCATGGATATTGATGGTAAAACAAGACAATCTACAGTACACATTACAAACCTGAAGCCTTACCATGTGCAATCTCCACTACAATTCACCATTCAACAGCAAGATGGGAAATACAGAATGCAACAGCAGCAGAAAGAACTTGTGAAAAATTTGGAGTTGGCGCCTCACAATAAACCCCGAATCTACACAATGACGCTTTTGATACTGATGCTACGTGACCTGTAACTCCATCGGCATGTGTTTACAAAATCGCGTGTCATGAGTCATGCCATTACAATAAAGCTTCATAAATTTGTGCTTCAAATTACAATTAAGCACAATATAGTGAAAGTGAACAACTGATTCTACAGAGTATTTGTGTCTCTGACTATAAACGAGTTTTGTGCGACCACTATGTAAATGCGAAACTTCTACAAAATTTTTACGAAAGGAGACTACAATGTCAAATTTTGAAATTCATGTATGACTTGTAGGCGAATGGCACTACATCGCCGATGACTGCGACGTTATTTTTTGGGAGCTGAGGATATGTTCGTGCTTTATGCGATTGATCAACTGTTTTATCTTCCCCGGTACACATGTTGGAGCCAGGTTCACCATTGCAACCAGTAGTGCAGGTAGAGGCTTTAAACCAGCAGTGCCAAGCAGCAGCTGCTGTGCAACCAAAGCAACCAAATTCTTCACGGACTGGACAAGCAGCTGCTAAGGAACAACTTGTGACGTCATCGACATCACAAGTAGGTGAGATGAGTGTCTAATCAGGAGTACATATCCGCAATTTGATGATGTCGCAACAACGATCCATAATCCAGCGATGGTTGTCTGGCACATTTGTGCTGGAAGTGTTCGACGAGGCAGTAATCTTCATTTTGCAAGAAAGTGAGCTCGTCAACTGGACCATGTTACCATCAATGTCCGCGATCGGTTTCCCGCAGCGGTTGATGCTGTTGGTACTGACGGATCATTTAATCTGGATGATCGAAGACAACAATGTCTACCTGGCACTCCTTGCTGTGCCGAATTGCAGTTTGTGACACTACCTCTAACTTGTGTTGTTTGATGGATCTGTGGTGTGTTGGAACTGATGATGCCAGTTGAGGCTGAGATACATAACGGCTGGAATTCAGTACAAACTAGAAGATACTTGCTACAGGGTGTGGCACCAGTGATGGCTGTCTCAACAGTATTTCAGCAAAGGGTGAAGAACGATGCTGATTTTCTGGAAGTAACTGCCGCTGAGACGAGGAATGCCGTGATCCATATTGGATCATAGTGATTCATACTTTTGCACGAGTTTAACAACTTTCGGGTTAGTGTTTTAAACAATATTTACATTTGAAATTTTTTTACTGATTTTCAGTGTACTTTATCTTTTGATGTGTTATTTTGTTTTTACTAGGCAGCTCAGGTTTACTAGGCAGCGTAAAGGCATCTAAATAACTAAATAATCTAATTTTAGTAAACAAATCCATGTGCAAATTTGGCCCTAGAAAATTTATAAAATTGTCCGAAAACTAGCTTTACTCGCCTAAAAATTTGGATTATTGTGTAGAGCATTACTCAGAGTAAAATGTGCTCTATCCTTACCTGAAACTTCAAATTTTTCTACCCTGAATACCCAGGCAAGAAGTTGTTTTAATGCCTTAGCTAGCGCCCCAAATTGCTGAGACCAAATTTTAGCGAAAAATTGTCTATAAACTGCAAAAATCTGCACGAAAAAGGCCCACAAAATTCATTAAAAACCCAAAAAGAACGGCTCATGCAAAAATGCACATTTTATATACGAAAATGCAAAAATGGCCCCAAAAAAGTACAAAATAGCGCAAAAATGGCCCTAGTATAACGTTTAAATTTGGCGGTGTCTATTGTCTCCAGGTGCTGTCCAAAGTTGCGGAGATCACTTTCGCAACCCATTTTTGTCATGTTTTTGACGTAGTTTTTTTTATTTAATGAATTATTTTGTTGAAACATAGCTGAGGTTTTTCTTAGCATATTCAAGCATATATGGGCGAAATTTCGCATCAATTTGAAGAAAACTAAAAAAGTTATAGAATATTGAAATCTCGTTGCGGAGATCACACAGAATCCCTGAGTTTTCTATGTTGCCAACTTCA
>JAQIXP010003868.1:0-12335 GCA_034700285.1 Proteroiulus fuscus
AATATGTACCGTTAGTTAACATGGAGATTCCCATAGGAGCATGCATTTTTTAAAAGTGTGGACAGCCCCCTTAAGAGCTTTCCTGGGGTCCATCAGGTAAATGCAAAGTTGAAGAATAATTCTTAAAAAATTAAAATAACGACTTCAATAGCATTTCGGTGGCTTAATTCACAAGTAGCGAATGAGCCAATTTTTCAAAAATGAGATAAGTGAACAATTGGGATCCTGTAAGTGTCCATAATTCACCTAAAGTTACAGAAATTAACAATTATTAATTGTTAAAGTTTATGGAAGTGAAGAGTAGAGAATATCCAACAAGGTATCACCCTTAAAAGTTACAAGCAGGGAATGGTACTATTCGTTAGTTTACCTTTTGACATAAATTTTTAAAATAATACAAGTAGCGAATGCATCAACATTTGCCATATTTTTTACATGCACTTTAGCCTATTCAATGGATGTGTGCATTCGCTACTTTACACGTTCTTTATTATGATTTTCCGGCAAACATAATCAAAGACAAACTAGCAAATGTAGGCCTACATTTTGAAGTTTTTTATTTCTCAACTTAATTAAATTTATAAATTAAGTATTTAACAAAAATTAGCACAATCCCTACAGTGTATATGTATAAAATATTTATATTTTTTCATCTGTTTACCAAATTTCACCCTTTATCATTGTTTATTTCCAAATTATACTTTTTTTTATAACAAAAATGCTATTATTTTGAAAGCAAGTTTTGGTTCATTCGCTACTTCTTTGTGAATTAAGCCATCGCGACATTACACTTATTTAGTTTGTTTTTGAATAACATATGTACACTTAAGTCATACTGGTCAATATTACGTTAAAACATTTACCTACATTTTTTTAACAAGGTGACCTGTCATTTCCCAAATTCCTATTGTAAGTAGGTTAAAAAAAATACGTAATTTTTAACATAAAAACCATGTAATTAAACAATAAAATTGTATGTGGTGCTTAACCTAAAATATAGTTATGCACTATATATGTACGGGTACCTTTTAACAGTCTGCTGTAGGTTACTTTACTGCTTGAATGATCAACAGTTGATTTGTATAAACTAGGATATCCTGACGATTGTGATTTGTTAAGACAGTAATAGGATTAAACCTTGTTAATAATAACAAACTTGTCAACTTGCCAGTGAAAGTAATATGTTGTTGTTGATGTTTTTCTCGTGATTGCTTTCATCACTGCTACAATCGTCCGTAACCTGCAGTGTTGACCTCAACATTTCAGTACTGCAACATTTATTTTCAAGTGCATTTGCTTTGGGAATTGTATAAATCCAGAATCAGGGTCATGGTATATTTCCAAGCATTTTGGTCCATTGCCTAACCTTGGCACATGACAGAATCTCAAAACACTGAATTATTGGCAGTACCTCAACTGTTAAACAAAAAGCATCCCATTGGTTGGAGAAAACAATCTGCTGAATTGGCAACTTATTTTGGGCACCAATGTTGTGTAAACTTTCAGATTAGTTACACAACATGGTACTTCTCTCATGCATTAATGCACCAGCATCACAGCTTAATGTTGGTTGTATAAGTTTTGCCACGCTGTGGAATTTTGACTAACTTTTGGTGAGACGCTGCTGCATAACTATGGATTTATTCTTTAAACTTATTAAGGTCAGTTCTTAAATCACAAGTGATTAAGGATTCCCTATAACTGTTATTATATACTGTGTCTTCCAGTTATGTAACTTATTTGGCACAATGAAGGGCCACATATCGATGGCTTAATTCACACGTAGGGAATAAGCCAATTTTTCATAAATGAGATTAGTGAACAGTTGTGATCCTGGAAGTGTCCCTAATTCACCTAAAGTTACAGAAATTGTTAAAAGTTACAGAAGTGAAGAGTAGCGAATATTCAAGAAGGTATCATCCCTAAAAGCTCATGGTACCATTCGTTAGTTTGCCTTTTACGAATTGCTCGTGACATGGATTTTTAAAACAATAACATTGGTTATTGTTTTTTGCTTTCGTTTTATTCAGTTGGCAAACTAATGGATGTGCACATTCGCTACTTTATAGGCCTACTTTATTTTTCGCTTTCCTGCAAACTTAATCAAAGTCAAACTAGCGAATGTGCATTATTTAATTTAATTATTTTAAAAAAATTAGCACAATCCCTAAAATATATATTTTGTTTCATCGGTTTACCAAATTTCACTATTTTCACATTGTCTATTTCCAAATTATACTTTTTGTCCATAAAAACGCAATTATCTTGAAAGCTACTTTTGTCTTATTCGCTACTTGTGAATTAAGCTATCGATATTTCACATTTAAAGCAAGTTGTAAGATAATATTTATATGCACCAATTTTTGTCCCTAGAATTATTAAATTTCTTAACATCTGTATTTTTCTGTTGATTTCCTAAAATTATCACAAAATGTAATCTGATTTATTTTTTTCTAAGAATTCTAAATTCCTTAGCATTTTGCAGTTTTTCTCATAATCTCCGAAAATTAATTGTCATAAATTTCCTAAATTTACTAAGTTTTCCTGTCTTTTTTCTCTATGTTAAATTGTCATAAAATATAATTATGTTAAATTCCTCTTAAAATCCTCTTAAAATTCTTAAAATTGACATAACAGTTGCTGCCATCAATTAATTAATTTTAACAAGGTTCTGTACAAAAACAAAAAATAAGTTACTATTCTCTCCTGAATGCGAGTTTAGGCGCTGAACCACACCAGATCTTGAGCCAACTCAAGCAATCTGGAAATGTATCCCTGTAAGCACTCATTAACCGCGCACCCATGGTGCAGGTTATCATTATTATATTGGTCTACTATGCTAAAACCACTATTCAATTGTAGGCCTACAAATTTTCCGTTTAATTTTTATGTTGTCATATTATCCACCCAAAAATATCCTAAAATCTTATCAAAAATGTATTTATATGGTGAGAACTTGTACTGAACGTGTCACACAGATGCTTAATTACTAGCTTTGTTGTCTCTAGAATGCATTCTTTTGCTAATTATCATGTTTTTTTGTAAACATTAGGGCGGTGCATCCAATAATTCCGACAGTCCTGGCAAGAAGAGAACTTTGAAGAATGATAGTGGTCAAGAAATTGAGGAAGTTTTAACTCCAGTTGAGTCTGAAAATCAGCCTCCATCTAGCAGGTGACTAACAATGATTTTTCTGGTTATATTGAAGTTTTTTGCTCAATTTTGCAGTAGGCTATTCGAATCATTTCGTAGCAAAACATCCAGATGTTTCCAGGCGACCTGTAATGATTTACAGGGCCCTATTTCACCAAGACTCCAGAATCTAAAAATCCTGAATCTCAATCCAGAATCCAAAAAACCCGACAAAAATTGCTCCATGGAACATTCCCAATCCTGAAAATCCTATCTACTCCCATGAAAGATTCTGGATTTTGGATTAAGTATTGTACGATGGAACCAAATTTCTAGGATTCTGGATTGAGATTGAGGATTTTAGATTCTGGAGTCTTGGTGAAATAGGGCCCACTCTGTTAGAAAGATGTTCTCAAATTCTTTCATAATTTTCCAATAGACAACTGGAAAATCTGCCCTATTTTTGTAAAAATTCATAATTTGTAAAATTGTGAAAAATCATCATGTGCATGGGTAAACAAAAGAGAACATGCTGTGAAAATAAATAAACAAATTGCATCAAATTATGTTAAATATATGCCAGACTTACATCAATTGATATATTGTGTGGGGGAGGATGCGTGCAAATAACAAATTTGCACTGTATTTCTACTTAAAATAATTTCAAGCACAATTAGAAGCCGTTAAATTTACTTTTGAGTGAAAGATCAATTTTACACTTCTAGGTAATTTACACATTTTACAAATTGGAAATTATGCAAAGTGTGAATTCCCTACATGTATTCAAACCTGGTTTATTTTCTGCAAAACTATGAAAGAATAACAGTTTTGCAATGCGGGGAAAGCAAGGTTTGCAACCTCAGACTCAGAACATTATAAAATTTTGCTGGACTATTGTCATTTTCGAGTGCATTTATTCATAATAGCACAGTTTTTCTATCAAAGTGACGTGTGCAGAAAACTATTATTGCACAAAATTGACTCGCTATGTAGAATATCGGAATTTAGTGTTGCAATCTAAATATAGCAAGAGTTTGCAAGGGGGTACACAAGTTTGGTGGTACCTGAGGGTCTGTGTGCACATGCTCAAAACTAACCACAGCAAATGCCAGCATTTTGATAATGTGTGCATCTCCCCGAGAGTAACGTTGTGGTGTTATGTAGCATAAAGTGTTGGGGCATTTATATTTTAAACCCACACCACTTAAGTTCCGCTTAATTTTTCTACCTCTTTTCCCTATTCCAGTTAGGATAGAGATCAGACATGGGCAGTGGCGGATTTAAGCCAAAAGGCGTAGTCAGCAAACCAATGCTAAATTTAAAAAAAAAATTTCAGCACTATCAATTGGGGCGCCACCAAATAGGCTTTTGCTGGGGGCGCCGTCAGCAAATGCTGACTTTGCTGACCGTTAAATCCGGCACTGGACATGGGTCTGCTGACCATTTGCATGATTCATGATTCTCTAACTAAGAAACGCTGAAGCTTGGGAAATGCTCAATATACCAAATACATGTAGTTCAGTTTCTGCATGACTTTTTTGGAAATATACTCAATATTTGATATACTTATTAAACCCGAAATTGCTCGATTTTATAAACATTTGTAGTAATTAAATACCGATAACATTATCATTATTGGAATATATTTAATATTGAAATAAAAAACATTAATGAGTATGTAGTATGAAATACTGGTAACAAATGAGAGAATTCTTTTCAAATAATCAAAATATAATCCCATATTTTTGGAAATATATTCCTGTAATATTCTTTTATTATGGGAATAAATGTCTGCGATATTAATTTTCTATGTTTTTTAAAGAAATTCCTATATTACCGGTTTATCAGATTCTTATTTTAGGAACAAATCTGTATTATCCTATCTTTTTGGAAAGAAAGTTCATCCAATATATACCTGTAGTTTGGTAAAAGAGAATACTGTAATATTCCTGTATTTTGTAGAGATATGAGAGAGTAGCTCATTTTCCTAAGTTCCGGGAAGAAATTCCTATATTCAGGGGAAAATTCCTATTAATCTATATATATTTTTTGGAAAAAGAATCAAGTGTAACAATCCTATATTTGTGAATATATTTCATATGAAAAGTTCTTAATATTTTTGGTAAAATATGTCTACATACTTATCTCTTTAGTCCCAGAACTGGTGCGCTGTTAATTAGCAGTACTTCCGACGACAGCTTCTGCACGGCAAGAGAGTCGTTGACGTCCGAAGACGCCAATGAAGAAGCATTCTTCAATTCCGACGAAGAAGTGACTTTTAAGAATCCTTTTTTTTCCCTCTCGCCGATTGAAAGGGCGCCCATCGAGTGCCAAACTCCTATTTTCCAAGAGTCAGATTACGTAAACTCCGATGTCGACGACAGCGCAACCAGCACTCCTCAGGCCAGATGCTCGGAAGAATCTGTTCCTGGCGGAACTGCAGATCTCGTTTTCGGACGGCCTGGCGATGTATCTCTGTCGGAGTTAATGGGAAAGCTATCCATTTTTGATGCCTCTTTTGTGAACAAAGATCCTGAACTGGTTGAAGCACAAACTCACGAATCACTTGTAGATTTCACTTCGCAGGAAACTTGCAACACATCCGAAAATAGCCAGAATTTGGCAGATACTGGGAGTACAACAGTAATAGTCAAGGAGCTTCAGATATTAGACGAGTTAACAGTTGAAGACTTGCAAAAGTGCTATGACGATCAAGGTCAGTGCTTTTATGTTGAATAAAATCAGATTCCTGTGTTAGTAAAATCCATTAATCTCACAAAAGACTGCCGTGTGGTCTTGCCAATCTTGCCAAGTCTGTTCGACAAAAGTATGAAATCAAATTTGGCTACTTCCAAGTAGGGCCTACTTACTGACTTCAAAGCTGATCCATAGTAGGCCTACTTGGCAGTGGCCCATGAAGCATACCCCATGTTTTGATTTAAAACCACGAAATTTAAGTTCTACCCTTTATGTTCAGTTTACGAATAACATAAAGCATAAGTCATTATAATGAAGGGTATGCTGGGCTGCTTCAAAGTACCATGGGTCAATTTCGAAGTCAGGAAGTTCTTTGCGGTACGTAGCAATATTTGTTTTCACGTGCATGTTTTGTTGAATACTGACTTGGCAGGATTTGTTGTACCATGCAGTGGTTTTTTGAGGGATTTCAATAATTGATGTGCAATCTATTGCTATGGGACTGTTCAAGTATAAGCCTATGCATTGTTGCGGCTGGAGGCAGGGAGGTATCAGGTCCTGCATTGTTGCGGCTGGGGGCAGAGAGGTATCAGGTCCTACGTTGCAGTGACCGAGGGGAAGGGGTGGGGAAATAAAAATTAAGGAAAAATTAAAATAAAAAATTAAATTAAAATAAAAATTCAAAAATTACAAAAAAAGAAATTACAAAATTCATGCCAGAGAAAAGCTGGATGGCTAAAAAATTGAAAAAAAATTGCAGTTCGAATTGCATCTGGAAAACTGCAATTTTACCAATGTATTTCTGAAGTATTTTCATATGTTTTTTTCCGTGATTTATGTGTCTTTACACTTTTTCTGCAATTGTCAACCACATAATCTGCAGTTTACTGTCAGTTTCTCGCCAGACAATATCTCACCGTACATAATATTGTGAGAATTTCTCCCTTGTAAAATATCTCGCCATATATTAGATCACGCAGTTATCTTGGTGATAACTCGAGAGAAATATCATATATTTTTACTCATTTAAAAATTGAAAATGTCAAAAAAAAAATAATAAAATAAATAAATATGAATAAAATTGCAAAAGGAAAACCAGTCAATTAAAAATAACTTTCAGTGATTCCCAGGGGCTCCTTCAGTGATTCCACGGACTCTTTCAATGATTCTCAAGGACTCATATTTATCAACGATTCTTGCATTAATTCCCACAACCACTTCCTCCATGAACTCTTAACCATGATTTGCTTGTTTGATTCAAATGGACGTTTGCCTTGATCCCCAAGCATGGATTCTTGCCTTTATTCCCGATGGATTCTTGCCTTCATTCCATATGATTCTTTCAATTGATTCTCAACGACTTGCAATAATTCCCACGACCACACTCTTTAATAATCCATGAATCTTATCTTGATTCATAAGGCCTCTTGTCAGAATTCCCTTCGGTCAGAATAAAAATTCAAAATGAAATATAGTGAGATAAATTTGCGATCTAATGTGTGGCTAGATACTTTACAAGGGAGAAATTCGTCGGCGAGATCATTTTCTCGCGATATTATGTGGGGAGATATTGCTTGGAAGAAAATGTCCGGCGAGAAATTGACCGGATACCCATAACCTGCACCACTTCTGCATTTTACTGTGAAACTAATTTTTAAGAATTTATTTGCTTTTTAAATTCAAGTAATTCTGCTGATGTGTGTGTGGGGTGGGGAGGGGTGGAAGAAGAAACCAAACACCATTATTATGAATGGGGAGAGGAATTCTTTAAATTTGATAAAAAGACATTACATAATACTTGAATAGTCCTAATAACGTCAAACTTGTTTTCATATTGTTTAGCATTCAATATGCAACAGCGCCCACAGTAATTTATACTGACATACATTTCAAAACCACACACTAAGGGACGATTTATTTATTTGGTCCTTAACGAATGTAGTGACTTATCCTATTGACTTTTTCTGCAAGTGCAGCAGTTTAAGAAAGTTCTACGAATTTTTCAGATCATTTCTTTTAGCTGAAACACCCTGTACTTTTCATAAAAAGTCATAGAATAGTCTTAAATTTATGGCCTATTTTTGGGCTTGAATCATTTAATAGACACCAATTTTTCATTATTAATTTCACCGTGCTTTTCTTTCAACAGAAGTCATTGTACCTGCAGGTGTGACAGCAAGTCTGCTCAACGATACTACTTTCCAAGCTGAACCACACATTATTCAGGAAGCGGAGGTCGACAATACTACTGTTTCCAATGGCAGTTATGACGTGATCGACTTACCGCTAGAAATATTGAACGCTGAAGTCGGCCTTTGTGAGCAACACGCACCCCAGGATAAAATTCCAGAAATCCAAGAACAGGAGAAATTCTCTGAACCATCTCCGAGTCCAGTTGTCGAAAGTTCTATTCATTGTTGTGACTCTCACCCGTTGATTCCTGAAGCGCAGGATCCTTCCTCAGAATTTTGTGAAATTATTTTAGCAAACACTCGTGCTGAAGCTGAGTTTCCATCGTTGCTCGCAACTGCTGCAGAATTTTTTTCCGTCGATTTGGTGCCAGAACTAGAATCCGAAGCCATCCCATTACAGGACAGAGAAACTTTCCCCAACGTCTCGGAACAGGAAAAGAATACTATTCCCGAATTCTCAGAACAGGAACCATCCCAAAATCCAGTCGAAGAAAGTTTAATTCCTTGTTCTGACTCTCGCCCGTTGATTCCTGCAGTGCAGAAATCTTCAGAATTTGGTGAGAACTTTCTTTCAAATACTGCTGCTGAAGCCGAGTGTCCATCGTTAATCCCAACTGCGGCTAAAAAAGATTTCGCCGATTTGCAGCCCGAACAAGGGTCTGAAATCATCCAAGAACAGGACAGCGATACTTTTCCCAAAGTCTCAGAACAGGACAGCGATACTTTTCCCAAAGTCTCAGAACTGGACAGCGATACTTTTCCCAAAGTCTCAGAACAGGACAGCGATACTTTTCCCAAAGTCTCAGAACAGGACAGCGATACTTTTCCCAAAGTCTCAGAACAGGAGCATTACCTAAATACAGTCAATGAAAGTTTAATTCCGAGTTCTGACACTCACTCGTTGATTCCTGCAGGGCAAGATTCGTCAGAGTTTGGTGAGAACTTGGTGACAACTACTGCAACCGTAGCTGAGTGTCCGTTGTTAATCACTGAAACGGTAGAAGACAATTTTGCCAATTTACAGCCTGAACAAGTATCGGAAATCATCCCAGAACAAGGCAGCGATGCTACTCCCAAATCCTCAGAACAGGAACCATCTTTGAGTTCAGTCAAAGACAGTTGTATTTATTGTTCGGACGCTAACCCGTTGATTACTGTGGTGCAAGATTCTTCAGGGTTTGGGGAGAACTTGCTTACAAATACTGCTATCGAAGCTGACAGTCCATCGTTAATAACTAAAGCGGTACAGGACTGCGAGACTATTACCAAATTATCAGAACAGGAACTATCCCTTAGTGTAATTCAACAAATTTCCATTCTTGACTCTGATAATCGCGCATCGATTCCTGAAGTGCGGGATTCCTCCTCTGAGTTTTTTGGGGATTTATCTGCAAATACTGCAACTGAAGCCAAGTGTTTGTCGTTCGTTGCAAAATCAGTAGAAACATCGTTTGCCAATTTGCAGCCTGAACGAGGGTCTGAAATCATCCCAGAGCAGGACAGCGAGATTACCAAATTCTCAGAACAGGAACATTCCCTAAGTAGAGTCCAAGAAAGTTCCATTCTTGACTCTGATATTCGCGCATCGAATCCAGAAGTGCGGAATTCCTCCTTCGAGTTTTTCGGGAATTTACCTGCAAATACTGCGCCTGAAGCCGAATGTTCGTCTTTCGTTGAAAAAGCCGTAGAAACATCTTTTTTCAATTTGTTGCCGGAGCTAGGATCCGATATCATCGCAGAACAAAACGGGGCTACAGTTCCTGACTTCTCAGAGCAGGATAAGCTTGTGGAACCATCTCTGAGTTTATTTGAGAAAAGTTCTACTGACGCGTCAGTTAACGATTCCGATCCTCTTCTGCTCAACGGTTGCAATCCTGACAAGCTCGATAACTTTATTGCCTTCTCGCCCTCACAAACTACCGAGTGCCCTAGTGAATTCGAAGAACTAGACTTTGACACTCAAGTTAGCAAAGACGCGTCCCATATCATAGAACTGCTGGAGTTATCGCAGGTGGAACAAGGAGTCAAAGTGACCAATTCCCCAATGCCTAACGTTGATTCGCAACTGATGGAGCCGCAAATGAACGGTGCCGCTCTACCCGTCATCGACTTGGACATGGATGGGAACGGGGGCCCTTTTAAAAGCAAGTCCAAAATGGGCGTGTCGCCTCCCAAAACTTATCCCGATAATGCTAATGGGCTCATGAATGATCCCAGTATTGTCGAACTAGACAGGATTAAACTAGAATGTACATTACCAAGTAATTCTCATACGAATGAGGTTGTCAAAACCGAAGAGTCAACCCCCGACTGTGATAGAGAAGGAAATGTTCCTGCAGAGTTTGTTTTTAAAGTACCCAAGCCACCCACGACCAAGGAGGCTGGTCCATCCCCTGTCAACGAAACGGGCGATTCCACGGATTTGCCTGTTCCTACTGTAAGTATTAAAGAGTATGTTTTTACACAATCTTTCACCACTTTTGCATCTTTAGAAATTTATGGCTGCATAAGCACCACCGAAGTGCAGTGTCTATAGGAGGGTTCACAATGACCTCGAAAGTAGGCGATATTTAATGAAGCCATTTTATTATGCAATACATCCAAATTTTGTCTACATTTTCAAAGAAATTGCAAATTGCAGTAAATTATCACAGATTGTAATATTTGTCATATGGTGTGTATGTACAAGGTCCCAAAGTCTTACAAAAGTAATTACCGTATTGTTTCGATTTACCTCCCGTTCCGAATAAGAGCCCATACTCGAATAACCGCCCAGTCTATCGTGTTTACCATGGGTATAAGCGCCGGTCTCGAATAAGTGCCCAGTAAATTGACAGTTTTACCGGTATTTTGAGAAACAAATCAACACAAAATCACAACAACCCTTACTACAACTAAAGTTGAAAGCTGTTTAAAACTGATAAAACTACTCATCATTTGTTGTAGTATCTTTGACATTTGGTAAATTATATTTAACCGCCCAGTCTCGATTAAGCAGCCAGTCACGAATAAGCACCCACTCTCCACCAGAAGTCTAGAAATAAGCACCCGGGCGCTAAATCGAAACAATACGGTAGGTCATTTTGATCATAGGAGAGTTATCACAGAATCATTGCATTCTCAAAGGGAAGATTCAAGCATCCATGGTTTAATTTTCAATGTAATTTGAAATTTCAAATTAGTTTCAGACAACTTTAAACTAAATACTAACACTAGAGGTAGGTTCACTCCAATCCTCTTAAGGGAAATTCGTACTAGAACAAATGCTTATTATTGGTCCTTTTTTCTTACGTTCTATAAGACAGTGGAATAGTCTTAATAAAAATAGTTCAAAATTGTTAGGAATTCAATTTTGTTTTGTACTAAACATTTTATTTCTTTCTTACTTGTTCGGCACATGGATTTAATGGAGTAATTTCTGTTTGATTCGGTATTGCATAAGATTTCCATTTGCATTTTAAAAGTGACTTTGTCACACCATGTATTTTTATATTGGCAAGATAAGTTGCAATTTTTTAAAGTCATTTTATGTGCTGTTTGGGTCATTCCATGCCAAAACGTCCAATTTTTAAAAATCGCCCCACCTGACCTCAAGGGATTTTGACCAAAATTTACCAGAATGTTGGTAGATATGTTGTATTAATGAATGTAAAATATTATCCCTCAATTTCCAACCGTTTGCGAGTTACAGCCATTCTTGTGAGATGCCTCCCGACTCATTTTGATGTGCCGAAAGGGGCTCAGATTCAAATTACGTTTCTAGAAAATCCATAATTTGTGAACCAAACGCTACATGAATAAAAATTTGGAATCATGATCATTCTTTCATGAACTTTACAAAAACGAAATTAAAAAATATGTAACTTTTTTTGTTTGTCCGTAAAGTGAGGTCAAAGTAGGACTCACCAAACACGAAGTTAACAAACTGCCCTGTTTATGATTTAATATTTCCGATTATAAGTTCTGCAACTTGATAACAATTATTTTCTGTGTTTAAAGTATCTTGATGAATTTATTAAAAAATTTGTACAGTAATAGGATAAACATTGTGCATTTTATGGCACTTCAAACATGCTTCCTTAGAAGAAAAGCGTGAAAAGGGCTCAACTTCAGTGCCGATTTCATCCATGTCTGCAATAATTTAAATCGCTCACAATTATGTTAAAAGTTAGTCTTATATATGAAGACTATTCCACCAAAAGTTAGTGATGGTGTCTCATCGTTTAGCCAGGGGAGAATTTTTAATTTGTAAAATTTCCCATAGGCTTTGAATGGGGCACTTTCTATGGTGCCAAAAGCTAAGCAGTGAAGCCA